>MU225514.1:333295-354762 GCA_018584345.1 Thuja plicata | reverse complement strand
TTACGTTTCCATCATTCATTTAGTAGTTATTGCGTAATAGATTTGCATGCACTTGTGAACCTTGGCTACTAACCCCTGCCCTTGGAAAGCTGTGGGAAATCGGAGAGAGAGGCGTACATTTTGGTGATCCCCTACCACGCCGTACCCGCCTAGCCCTCCGCATAATGGTCCTGGGGACAGGACAAGATACATCGGTCAAGGGAATCAGACGATGCTGCAACCAATATGCATCATACTGTGGAGTAGTGCCTGCAAAAGAAGATTCCACTATCAGTACCAGAGATATATAAAATTTATCTCTTTGATGATAAATGAATATTTAATTCATTTATTTATTAATTGTTTTCAACATGTGATCGCAGGATGGCCTGAATGCTGACAGAGTAATGGCGCTTGTAAACTTGAAATCCTGGATCCTTCAAATGGTTCTGAAGGGTTTATTATATAGGAATTGCTGATGAAATGAGTGGTTGAGATCAATCCCAGAGATGGGGAGATGAACGGTTGTGATCAAAAGGAACAGGAGAGATCCACAGTAAACTCCACCTCTTTATCTGGTTAAGAGGAGATAGAGTTTGGTTAACTGAGGAGCTAATTGTGAGTTACCTTTTTGAACTGAAGAGGTGAGTGAAGTCACCTATGTGAACTGGAGAGATGGGTGGAGTAACCCATGTGATCTGATTATGAAATGGGCACTTTTCATCCATATGGCACGGCGTTTGTGGGGAGGTAATCCCTCTGGGCATTTGTTGTTTAGCAGTAAGTACACTAGGTCGGTATACCACGGATCCTGGGTAATGGATTCCACCGTATAAGTATGACATTCTACGTGGGGAATTTCTTCTTCTATTGTTCGACTTAGTCCCTGGCCTCGGACTATTTTCATGGGCTGCATCTCTAAATCGTATTCTTGGAGGATGGCCATCCATTTCCCCTGTCTTTCGCCCAATTCACTCTGCATCAGCAGAGATTTGACAGCCTGGTCCGGGAAGATAGCATGCACTTTGCTCCAGAGAATATAATGCCAGAATTTATTCACGGGGTGAACCAAAGCAAAGGCCTATTTTTCCAATGATGAATACCGGACTTCAGCGTTCTTAAAGGGGGAACTCATGAAAGCAATTGGTCGTTCCTCCCCTTTTACCTTTTGGGTTAGTACTGTCACGGCAGAATGCGGCGAAGCAAATGAGTATATGTAAAATGGGAGGGAATAGTCCGGACTAGCCAAGATAGGTGCCTCCGTTATTGTCTGTTTAATCTGGGCGAACGCCCGCTTTGCTTCAGGACTCCATTCAATTTTGGTATCCTTTTTCATCATTTCATTGAGTGGTTTAACCATCTCTGCGAATCCTGTGATGAATCGACGCACGAAGTTGATTTTTCCAAAGAAGGATCGCATTTCCTTTTTGCTACCAGGCATCTGTAGGTTTAGCAGTGCTTCGACTCTATCAGGGTCTATGGATATACCCTTCTTAGAGACGATATGCCCTAGCAACTTCCTCTCGGTGACCCCAAATATGCACTTCTTTGGGTTGAGGGATATTTCATACCGGCGACATCTCTCGCAGATCTGAGCGAGGTGGGTGGCGTGATCATGCCTGTCCCGCGAGAAGATGGTCAAATCATCCATGTAGATGATTATGCATTGATTTACAAGGCCCTCAAATGCAATGTCCATGGCCTTCTAAAAATTAGCCCCTGCATTGATCAAACCGAAGGGCATTCTTCTATACGCAAAAGTTCCCCACTTGGTGGTAAACACTGTTTTCTCTCTATCTTCATATTTGACCATGACCTGGTTATATCCCGAATATCCATCCAAGAAAGACATCATCTGAGATCCATTCACTATCTGCAACACCTCATCTAATGAGGGGAGAGGGTGATTATCTTTCTTGGAGGCCTTGTTCAAATTTCAAAAATCCACGCAAAGGCAGATCTCACCGTTCTTCTTCTTGACTGGGACCAGGTTGGCAACCCATGTAGTATGCCGGATTGGAAAGATAATCTGAGCTGACAGTAGTTTTTCTACCTCTTGACAAATCAGAGGCTCTATCAGGGGGTTGACCGGCCTTTGCTTTTTCCAAAAGGGCTTAGCGTCCGGCTTCAGGGGGATGGTATGAGTCATGATGGATGTGTCATATGTCTTTAAATCTTCATACCCCCAGGCAATTACATCAATGTATTCTCGAAGAACCGCGAGAATCTTCTCATTTTCCTCAGGGGAACAGGAGTTGCCTATGTGGATGATCTTTTCTTCACCGGGCTGGCCGATGTTAACCTTTTCAAACTTTCCTCCCTCAGGGGAGGATGATGCTTTCTCACGGGCCCGAGGATCCAAATCAAAGATTCGTTCCAATGCAACCATCCCCTTAGGGATAGTCTTGGTGGGAAAGTCCATGATCCCATTGTCTTCATCTCCCTGTCTAGTGTCATCGTGGTCTCGTTCCTCCACTATCTGATCCTCAAAAACACCAACATTGGCCATGAAGGCCAGGATATGTTGATCGTCCTCAAAAACCTGAAAGTGAGTAACATTGTCTGGAATGGAGGGGGTGGGGACCATCTTAACTGAGAACCTCCGGAGTCGTGAGCCGTCCATCGGCTCAAGTGTGCTGGCAGAAATGGCTAGGGCATCCGGGACATAGTTCCATCGCCGGGGAATAAGGTTAATGCCAAAGGCATCGAAATCTTCAATAAGGCTCCAAGCCCGGTTGTGGTACGCGGCCAGCCTTTTGTCGTGACATGTGTATTGACTCCAGATTTTTTTAACAACCAACTCTGAATCACCCAGAGCCCGGAGGCGGGTGATACCTTTTCTTAGTGCAAATAGGAGCCCAAGGACCAAGGCCTCGTACTCTATGACATTGTTTGTACAGTTAAACTGCAACCTATAGGATGTGAGGAAGGATTTCCCTCATGGGTTGATTAATTCTACTCTGGCCCCACAGCCCTGTTTGGATCGGGACCCGTCGAATTTAAGGGTCCACAAGTCATTATTTGTAATCTGGGGCTGGGGAGGGGGAGCTTTCTTTGGGTTGTCGCTGGGAGACTTGGGGATTTTCTCCCAGACTACCGGTGTGAAAGTGGAATTTATCCCCGGAGGCATTTTGGTTCATGATTCCTGGGCGGGTGGCACTAAAGGAGTGCATCCCGTAAAAGTACTGGGTCCCAGGGGAATGGTTGTATGTTCACTCCGGAGGATATCAATTTGTCGGGCAGCGATTGATAGGCATGGCTCACACTCGTGCTCTGAATGTTTTTGGTAATGCACTCGGCACCAAGTGCCAGACAGGAGTGTGGCAAGGGTCGCTGTTGAACCCTGAGAGTTAACTTCAGCTCTCACCTTTTCTTCTAAGTCTTGTGCTCTTTGTAATACTACGGGGTCCTCTCCAGGGATGAAATCAAATGTTAAGATTTCAAGAGGTCGGTACACCCCCAGAGAGGTCTCGGAGAAAAGGACTTCGTTGACCTTCCCGACTTCGGTAAGGGCCTGTTTCATCTGGGGTTCACTTCCGACCTGGATCTGATTGGATTCTCCTTCCCACGGAAGCCACAAGTAGGTGAAGTCGATCGAAAAGTATCCATTTAAGGACTTAGACCAATTCTGACTTAGTAACATCACATAAGTCTCTGGGATGTCCACCACTTGGATGTCAATGATGTTGGCTATCCTGGGGTCCTGGATAAGATGTATCCAGACATTTTTCAATTCTCCCACCATTTTTACAGCAGTCTTATCCAGTTGGATCACTGCGCCATTAGACGGGGTGGGGTGGAGTCTGAGCTTCTGACAAATGGATAAGGGCATGATGTTACCCGAAGCTCTGGAATCTACTAGGCAGTTGTGTATATTTTTGCCGTAAATGTTCAGGCCTAGCAGGAAGGGAGGATCCTCATTATTTCCCTGGAAGATGACCGCATTAGCATCTTCGAAGGAGACAGTTTTGGGAGGGCGGCTAACTACTTCCGGGTTCTCTAAGAGCTTCAGAAGGGACTTCTTCTGCTCGGGAAAATTTAACAAAACCTCCATCAAGGTCATGGAGGTGGTGGTCTTCTCTAACGCCTTCGTGATGTCGAACCTTCCTCCCGGGAACTGGTGATTTTCCTCCATGAGATCTTTTGCTTGGTTAGAGCTAGGACCTTTTGGAGGGACAGGTCGATCTATCACATTACTCCAGGGAGGAGTATCTTTGGTAGGAGGTGTAGGCGTGTAAGTTGGTCCTTTACCCACCTGGCTCTAAGTGTTGTATGGAGCCCGTGGGTTGGTACAGGCGTTGGCCTCAAAGGGTGGAATAGATTCATCAAAGAATCCTTGTAGTTCGGATTCTTCTTCATCTTCTCCGGGAGTACCGAAGAAGATGGTATCGCAGGTGAATGCACTATGGGTTTGTTCTTGGACAGGGGGCTCCGGGGGAGCGGTGTTGTGCGATTACTATCTGTCCAACTGGGAGATCATTATGACTTTCTCCAGAGTGGCGCAATTCACTTCATTATGGGAACCTATGTCATGTAGTCTACACTAGTTAGTCATGGGCTGGAAATCTGCGACTGGTGTAAAATGGGATGGTCCAGCACCATTTTGGTTGGTGTTTTGGTTCAGAGGCAGGCCTCCGGTATTAGCGTTGTTGTTTCATTGTTGTTGGTTTGGCCTAGGCCCATTGTTGAAGTTTCTTCCCCCGACATTGTTGCTTCGTTGGCCGGAGAAGATATTCCCTCTCTAGGAATTTGAGTTTTGGGGCGCGTAGGACCCAGCCTTCAGTTGACCCATGTCCATGGTTAGAGTGGATAGAATTCACCGGAGAGACTCAACCTCGGTGGTCAACTGAGTGTTAGCGTCATAATGGGACGGCTGTGGCTGTTGTTGGCTTCCTGGGAAGGCAGCAGGGTTAACCGGAGTCGAGGGCGGCAATCCTCCAGTTGCGAACAACTGGAAGAAGGGCACTCCAGACAGTTGTGTCTGAGTCTGTTGTGTCTGCTGTGGCTGATTCCAAGGGAAGACTTCCAGACCCGGTGCCATCTTGGTCTGGGAAGGGTAAATATATTGCACCTGTTGGTCTATCAAAGGTGGCGGGGGATTCACCGCCATTGAAGGGGCGCCTATTGCCATATTGGGATTGTAACCCCTGGCATAAGCAGTTCCGTCGGGGATCATGTTGAAAGGTGTGTTCTGTCCAATCCCGCCCAGGGATTTATTGAGACCGCAGGACAACTCTAAGGCCAGGTTGTAGACTTTCGCCAAAGTATCCCGGTTGCCTGGGGCGGTTGTTCTCCAGAGGAGGGTGACAACGAAAGGGTCCATCGCATTAAGGTATGTCTGTATGGTAACAACTGGCGATGGGACAAATGGGCCTGTGCACCTCTTCAGGGCATGCTGGAACCTATGGTTGAATGTTGCAAGAGGTTCAATGGGTTCCTTCCTAATGGAGATGAATTGGATATGGGACCAGGCTGGGTCCACATGTATGCGAAAGGCAGCCAAGAAGGCGTCCTCCATATCCTGCTAAGTGTTGATGGAGTTGGCGGGAAGGTTTAGGTACCAGTTCAACTCACTTTGTCCTAAGGACAAGGGAAACATGCAGGTCACAACATCTTCATGCTGGATTCGGTGTCGATTCATGGCATCTTTGTATGCCTGTAAATGTTCTTCTGCGGTCCATGAGCCTAAGTGCTCATATCGCGGGAAAATCTTCTCTGGGTGAGAAGGTAAATCGTTGATTGCGCCCAGAAAAGTGCCCATTGGGGACCCAGTGTTCCCAAAGTATGCAGCCATTTGGGGAACTATATGTTGGGTAGTTTGAGTACTAGTTCCCGGGACCGTCTGGGGAATTTGGGTATTCAAGGGTATGGTAGATCCCCAGACAACAGTGGCTGGTATGACTTTCGACGTCCGCTTCTTTTGAGCAGGAGGCTCGAGTTCGACAAACCTTTTGGGGTTCGGGGCAGATCTAAGGACTCTTTCAAATTTAGCGGGGGAAAAGGACCCAATCCCACTAAAGGCTTGTCTCCTAAAACTACAACTCAAAGAACCCTCAGGAGGTGTAAAATGAGAATCTTGGGAGGGGGATGAGTTCATGCCCTCCTTCTAGCGCTAGTTTCTGTTGACGATGTTTTGTTGATCGGGTCCGCCAATAGTCATAAGTTTTCACCGGGTTCTGGAGAAATCGGCCAACTTCGCCTGCAAAGGTTGTCTGGGGGAAATAAATCCTCTGGGCCTTCAAGCACCTAGGTGTCAGGTCACGACAGTGCGGGGCTCAGTCAAGAGGTGTGACTATTTTCGAGGGGGATAGCTGGTTACTTCAACTCATTCTCCCAGAGATTCTGAATAGCAAGGGTTTCCCGGGTCATTCTACACTTAGCGAATAAAACGAAAAAGATCCTGCAGGGTTAGAACATTTTATCTAACTACAGTCATGTTGAAAAGTCTGGAACATCGACAACACTCTGAAAGACTACACTAAATACCGAAGAAATACACAACCATCAGTTAGCATTTTATCAGTAGCGAAAATAAAGAGGTCGTTAATCTACTTTAACATATCAGAGTGAAGGACATACAGAACATTAAAACATGAAATACCATTAACTCATAAGCAGAGATGCTAACAACTTCATTGCCAAGAATCCTTCCTTCTTCATTAATGTTTAGTCCAGCAAGCACTAGTGCGTGATACAATGGTGGCTCCAAGGAAGCATTTAACTACCAAGAACAGAACAAAGGAGCATTGAGCTCTGCAACTAAAACCAAAAATCACTTTGCTATTTCTTATGGACAACAAAATCATCAATTTTTCCGACCCTTGGAAATGGGCCGATTTGCCTATTTATACAACTCTCTAACCCTAACCCTATTTTACTGCGTTTCAATAAAATATAATATCTGGGGGCCGGTACTACCTGCGCCACCCTACAAAAGACCTGGAGATGGAATAGGTCTACCATGTCAGAAGAAGAAGACAAGAATATACATCAGAAGAATCAGCCTCGAGAAGAGAGCCAGAGAGAAGAAAGAAGAGAGTAGGTCCCCCGGGGACCGAGGCTACATGCCTCATAAATGGGAAATGCGGCGCCCTGTCTCCAATGTGCCAGGTGTACCTTTGAACGGTGCCTCGAGAAGATCACCCTGTCAAAAGCCAACTGTCAAGCCAATGCCTCTTGATATGCCCAACTACCCTCTGACAATCTTTATTAACCGCCTCTAAAAGTGACTGGTCAGCCTTGGGGACCGGGACACGGATCACTTTAAAGAATATGAAATTGTGGATCCAGAACTCCGAGATCCGGGAACTTACATCCCAAAAGAATAAAGAATGTTTAATGCTCAAGTTTCCCCGGCTCCCGGAGAACGCTCAAGGCTGTTTATTATCATTGAAGGCCTGAAGGATGCAGAAAATACCATCTTCATCAATCCTCTTTAGGCTGGCCCTTCTGTTTCTGGCCACTTCAACCTGTTTCGCCAAGTCTGGAACATTATTTTTGAATTTATCTGCCATCTTCGCAGCATCATGGCCCTTAAGCACCATTTTGGTCAGTTTTGCCATTCGGGCCCCATCCATCCCCTCCGGGGATTGATACCGAGATGCCATTCTTTCATCAAAATTCTCCAACACTGACTCCTCAGGGGTATAAGTATTCGTACCAAGGGGATCAACCCCGGAAGCCTTTATTACAAATGACTTGTACAAATTGAAAGAATACTTTACGGCGTTTATCTTTTCCTGCAAAGACTCTACCAGTTGCTTGGTTACCTCCAATGTGAGGTCCAGTCTGGAGTGCTGAGCCCTTACGAAATCAAATGATTCCTCACCCAGAATTTTGGATTCAGAAATTATGTCTTCTCCCAGGGTGAGGAGCTCTTTGAACTCTACCTTCCACGCCTGGTAATTTTTGGCGTCACTCTCCCACTGCTCAATTAGTGCCTCTGCCTGTAAAATAATCTGTCGGGCCGTATATAAATCTGGGAGAGTGGCCGCTAGAAAATGCTGGGTGTTTCCTATTTGTAGAACGACCCAATCGTCTACTGCCTGGACCTTCTTCTTCATTACTCGCAGGGAGTCTATGTCGCTCTGCGGTAATTCTTCTGATGTGGAGGTCTATGGAGGGGCGGTGTTGAGGGGTCAATCCAGCTCTATGAGCAACCCCATGAGGTTTGCATTCTTCTACTTTTCTTCCTTGAGCCTCTGGGCCTCTTTTTCGTATCGGGCCTCCACTACCCGTGCTGCTTCCTCTAGCAGGTCTACTTCGCCCTGCTTTCCTCTTTTTCCCAAGGATACCTCTGCGATGTTATAATCTACGGGATCCATGATCGCTTCATCAGCATCTGTGGGAGGTGTTGCCACTACTACAACTATTTCTCCACCCAGCCCAGTTCGGAGGGTATGAACTGTCTGGGCCTTCTTCGCTTTTGGCGGGGCCTGAGCTAAGGCCATCATTTCAGCTAGGGAGATAGGGACTGTTGGAGAAGATTGGGCTTTCCTTTTTCTTCTCTCTGTCAGCCATGGAGGTGGGAGAGGTGGCCTTCCTACCAGAGTGTGTTCTTCGGATGCTCTCCTGGTGTCCGGTGGCAGCTGCTCCTTTTCAACAGGTATTTCCTCTGTTTCCCTCCTTGCCGGAACCTCTTTTGTAGCAACATCTTCAATTTATATCTCCTCAGCCTAGTCTCGGATGTCAATTGACATGTCTAGACCCTGGTCGGCTTCTTCGGGGATCTCTTCTTCATGCTGCTCTTCTTCTTCTTCATTTGTCGGTAGTAAGGGCGGTATCGGGCCAAGATTCAGAGTTTGGGCCGCTGTGATTACCCGCCCGAAAGTTGCCCCCGGGAGTGGCCTTGGGAACATGGCGGCTGGGGTTACGGTTGATCCTGAAGTTCTGTGTCCGGGTTCCCCAGCGGATGCCTTCTGTTCACTTTGCAGTTTTTGGTCCACTCCCGGACCTTCTGTTCCTGAGGCCCCAGAGATAATCTCCGGTTCTGGCCTCCTTTCTTCTATTTTCTACTCTTCTTGTCCCGCAGCTTCTTCTTCTCGGTCTTCCGGATCCACAGCCTCTTTTTCTTGCTCTGGGACTTCCGTCCCCGCTTGTGTATCGTCCCCTTGCATATTTCTGAACTCATCGGCTGCAAACATGTCAAACTCCTCTTCTGGAGGGGGACTGGCTGGGTCCTCCATTTGTCTTGCTTCCTTCTCTGGTTCCGGGGAACTGGAGGAAAGGATTTCCACTTCTTTTGGGAGGGAAGCCCTTGGCGCCAGTTCTGCCTTGGGCTGTTTTATGTGCTTTCTCTTCCTCCAGGTGATCAGAGGCGGCCCCGCATCTGCCATTGCTGCTGCCTCCATAGGATCCACCCCCCTCGCCTTCGCCATTAAGGCTGCCAGCGATGGGGAGGAAGGAGGACAAATTGGTCCGGCCATTAGTGGGGGAGTGGCGAGCCTTGTGATCAACTGCTCCCTCATTTGTTGGGAGGCCGCTACAGATCACCTAATCTATTCTTGGATGGGGACTTGCTGCGCTAGGGGAGTTGTCTCTATCCCCTTTCCTTTATCTACGCCTTGCGTAGAAGTCCTAGCCCCCGGAGTCAACTTTGGTACCGGTGGTGGTGCTTTTGTTACCGGCCGGGAGGCTAGGCGCGCACTCCCGGGGCATGCCTTCTTAAAATAGGCATGACTTCTCTCGACCACCTCCCGAGTGAAGTCCTCAATTGTGTGGTCCTCCTGGATACCCCAATTCATTGCCGCTAGTGGCATTTTGTCGATCCCCTTCTCTTTGTACTGGGGATCTATGGTGGGGGCGTCGTCTGAAAAGCCCACCGGGAACCTCTGGAGCTTTAGCTCCTGCATCATTCTGGCTGTCATCCTATCATAATGCCAGCTGTGCACATCTATATCATCCTGGCAATCTGCCCAGAAGTCTTCCATGTGTGCGTGGTGGGGGTCCGCAGCCCGGGGCAGTGCCATTGCAATTCTGCCATGCGGATCAAAAAAATTTCGTGCCAGATAAAATTCCTGCAAGTTGTAACATTGAAGCTCATTATCTACCTCCTTTGCGGCGGCCAGATTGCAGGTGTAGTTCCCATAGGAGATTGGGAACGAAACATTTGGGACCTTCTTGTGGGCCAAGAGGGTATGCAGTTCCATCATCTGCCGACAGTATTCCAGCAGCACGATCTTGTCCCCGCAATGCTTGGGCAACAAGTAGGGTTTCCCGGAGAAGTCGGCGACCCTAATGTAAGTGTGCTGCTGGAACTGGATGTAGTAGTGCCCATAAATACTAACCAATTTTATCGCCTCAGTAGACAGGCGGTATCCGGCATCCCGGGTGGGTGTGAGCAAATGATAGTAAACGAAGGAGTCGTTTACCCGGCAGTAACTGGGGAAGCTGTCTTCCCATTAAATTTGTGTGAAATGGTCCCACGGTGCTTTCTGTCCCTGTCCAAGCCTGAGAATTCCATCTATAAGTAGGCCATTGGAGTGGGGCCTCTGTTGGGCCAGATCCCAGAAAACATAAGAAGTCATATAGAACTTCTTCTTCTCGTTCAGCTGCAGGAACTGGGAGTCGACATGATTGAAAATTATGGTCGCCCAGTCGAAGAACTCTCCCTTAGTGGAGATGCCCAGGAGGAAATAGTACATCCACTTTGCAAATTCTTGGGCGGAGGGTTGCCCAAATACCCGGGCCAATGCTATCATCCCCATTTGGATGCTTTCCTTGAATTCAGAGTGGGGGATATCTATCTTCATTCTTTTTGGATCCCTCTTTGGGACCTTTAGCCAGTGAGTGTTCATGTACACCCGGGCGACATCCTCCAGTTGGTTGAATTGTTTCAAGGCATTGGTCCTTGTGACCACCGAGGACCTATCAAATTGCGAGATACCCAGGCCTGCTTGGAAAGTAACTGGGTCAAGGGACACCAGTGGAGTGGGGAATCCCATAGGTTCTGCAGCTGCTAACATGACAGCCCAGACGGAAGAGTTATAGTTGGCAGCCAGGGTGAGAACAAGCTCCAGAGACTGCACGGAGCATGGGAAGCAAGCTGCCCGGAGAATTTCGGAACCTCCGATGTTGGTTGCAATTTTATCTCCAGCCTATCGCTGGATGTGCATGATCTTTACCAGGGCCTGCATTTCCGCCCAAGTCCTGACACTGGGGTCGGTCATCAATTTTACCTGGGACTCAACCTTTGAGCCCACAATCTCCTCACCCTGCATATACATCATGGTGAGGGGCAGCTTTTCCAGGGCCTTCTCTATTTTGGACTTTGCCGCTGCCCTGGTCTCGGTTGTGGATGGCAACTCTGGACTTCCGGGAGGAGATGAGGCAGATGCTTCAAACATGATTGTAAAGTGAAGTCCAGACCTGCAAGACAAAGCGACCATCAGAACACATTCATCAAAATAAAACAATAACTCTAAGGTCCGGAGTTCTTACCACCGCGCCGCTTGCTTTTCCTGAAAAGTTAGTTTTTTGCACAAGTATCCAAAAAGCAAAACAAACTTAGCATTTTTCATTGTATCTCCGGGTTCGGGAAAATTTATCACACTTGAAGATGACATGGGATGAATGGCGGAAAGGGGGCCCAAAGCCCGAAGAAATGACCGTTAGTAAAGAAGAATGTGGAGACAAGTCCACGTGGACGCCACGTGCACTGGCATTGAATAGATGTGATGGCACTGAATAGATGTGATGGCACTGGCGGCGGAGCCAACTGTTTGAACGTGCGAAAAGGGAAAGCCACTTGGCCAGTAGTAATTGCGCGCATGGGAAATAAATGAGGCTCTGATAGCCTTGATGGAGGAGAGAGAAAATTGCCTGCTTGAAACCGGCCAAGAGCTGAGTTTCAAACAGGTGGTTTCCTGCCTCGAAGCAGACTTTGAAGCGAAATACCAACAGCAAGGGCAACTCGACCAGCTCGTAGAGCCACCCAAAAGGATATACAGAGAGTCAAGGGGTATATACATGAAAAGGAGGGAGATATACAAGGGTCACCTCCAGAAATATACATATATACATGAATATACACACAGACAACCTCCGCGGGAAAAACCAGACAAAGCTGAAACAAGAATATACAGCTACTCACATTATGCACATGTTATCTACAGGCTATTTACAAATTATTTACAAACTATCTACATCTACACAGAAGGCGGACAACCTTCTGGCAGAGTCGAGCCACCAGCAAGCGGCAAAACTAGAAGACCAAAGAAAACAACAGAGAAACAAAGCAAACGAAACGAAAACAAGCAAACCCAAAGAAAACCAAAAAATGAAAGCAAAGCGGAGAGGAGGGAAGCAGAGAAACCAACCTGAAAACGCAGAAGGCGGAGGAAGGGAAATATTACCATGAGAACTCTGTAACAACTTCGAATCATCAAGCCGTCGAGATCACCACCACGGAGCACTAGCGTACGTCTGAGAATAGTAGAAGGTGTTAAGCTATGATTATCACAAATCTCTCTGTAACTGCTCTGCTAATCGCTTTGAAAATCGCTCTATTTCGCTCTAAGTTTTCAAAGATTTTAATCACAGTAAGTGTGAAAATTACAGGCGAGTCTATTTATACCTGTGGTAAAAAGTAATCCTCCTCCTTCCAGAGATTTCAGGTCCGAAAAAACCTCCGGACTTCGGGCCCGGGGATTCCTTACGAGGATGTCCTTAAGACTTAGGGACATCATCACAAAGAATCTCGGAGTCCAGAGTCAAGCTTCCAACCAAAAGGCAACCTCCGGGATTCGGTATCCTGGAGGGAAAAACAAACTAAGAAAATGACACACTCCGGGGAAGAAAACCCCGAAGAAAGAAAGAAAAAAGGAAAAGACAAGGCAAAGCCGTAGCAAAAAGCAAAGCAAAAAGAAAAAAAGGCGGACCCAACATTTTGCACACAAAATATAGGGACGGGGATGCAGGGCATAACACACAGCTGAACAATACAGGTCACTGAGTAACATTTGAGAATAAGAAGGAAAATATATTCAATGAATCAGGATGGTTGATCGGAACTGGTGAGTAGACAAAAGGTACCCTTTTCTATCTTGATGACATTAACACCACTTGTTTAATGGCTAGAAACAAAGACATATGGTTGTGGCACAAAAGATTGTGTCATGTGAATTTTGACAACATGATAAAGATAAGCATTAAAAGGAATGTCAGAGGCTTACTGAGCATGACAAAGCCTAGACATATCATGTGCAAGAACTATCAAAAAGGTAAGATGACAAAGTCTAGTTTCAAGAGTAAAACTCATATATCTAATGCAATTCTAGAATTAGTCCATACTGATCTATGTGGACCCATGAGGACAAAGAGTTACTATGGAGATAGGTATTTCATTCTCTTTGTTAATGATTATTCTAGAATGATGACAGTTATGTTCTTGAAAGATAAATCATAAGCATTTAAGATGGTTAAATGGTATAAGGCTATGGTTGAAAAACAAAGTGATAAGAAATTGAAATGCTTAAGGTTAGATAGAGGAGGGGAATTTATTTTTAGATGAATTCACTAATTTTTGTAATGATCATGGAATTAAAAGACATGTTTCTGCACCGAGAACACCACAACAAAATGGAATTGCTGAGAGGAGAAACTAATCAATTGTTGACCGTGCAAGAACATTGATGATTGAGAAAGCATCACTCAAACTTTCTGGAGGGAAGTTGTAAGTACTGCTGTCTACACATTGAATAAAGCACAATTGAAGAAGGACACAAAGAAGACACCCTATGAGCTTTGGTATGGTTACACACCCAATGTAAGTTACTTCAGAATCTTTGGTAGTCAATGTTATATTTTGAAGGATGATAGAAATGGAAAGCTCAACTCCAAAATTGATGAAGGTATATTTCTAGGGTATTCCACCAAAATCAAGGCTTATAAGTGTCTTAACAAGTCATCTAACAAGATCATTGAAAGTGCAAATGTAAAGATAGATGAATTGGCAGAAAAGAATGATAAGGAAAGTAGAAGAGAACTAGAGGACTACAACATGTTTGTTTATACTGAAGAACCTGACACTCTACCTGAGCAACAATGTATCACTCCCAAGCAATAGAACATTGCACCCGAGCATCAGGCTGCAATTACAAAAAATCATAATAATACTCAAGATGATGTACCAAGTGATGGAGATCAAAATGAAGGTCAAGAAGATGATCAGAATGATGGACAAAGAGCTGAACTGAAACTTGCCAAGTATGTCAGAAGACATCATCCACAGAATCAAATCATAGGACACAAGAAGGATGGAATGAGAACAAGAAGTAAGTCACTAAACACTAGATGTTTACTTTGTGATTTTGAGCCTAAATATGTAAATACTACACTTGAGAATGAAGAATGGGTTAAAACTATGAATGAAGAAACAAAATAGATTGAGAAGAACAGTACATTGAAACTAGTACCGAGACCTGATGACAATAATGTCATTAGTACCAAATGGATTTTCATAAACAAGTTGAATGAGAATGGAGAAGTCACAAGAAACAAAGCAATATTAGTATGAAAGGGGTATGCACAAGAAGAAGGTATTGATTATGGAGAAACCTTTGAACCCGTTGCTAGAATAGAAGGAGTTAGAATATTACTTGCTTATGTTACATTCAAAGGATTCAAGGTATACCAGACGGATGTCAAATCTTCATTCCTAAATGGAATACTGGAAGAAGAGGTATACATTGAACAAACAGAAGGGTTTGTTGATCTAGACAAGAGGAAAATGGTATGTAGACTACATAAAGCCTTGTATGGATTGAAAAAAGCATCGAGAGCCCGGTATGAAAGACTTCACTCCTATCTTGTTACTATTGAATTTGTAAGAACAAGTGAAAATAGCAATCTATACTTAAAAGAAGATACCGATGGTAATATTCTGATTGCTGAAAATATATGTTGATGATATCATTTTTGGGGGAAATAAAATGTTATGCAAATCCTTTTCTAATGAAATGAGAAAAGAATTTGAAATGTCTATTTTTGGGGAGATCAAATTGTTTCTTGGTCTACAGATTCTTCAACAAGATGCGGGCATATATATCACTCAGTCCAAATACATCAAGGAAGTGTTGAAGATATTCAAGATGGAGGATTACAAGCCAATTGGAACACCTATGGCTAATAGATGTAAGATGACAAAATAAGACAAATCAAATGAGGTAAATTAGACCTTGTATAGATAAATGATTGCCAAACTAATGTATGTTGTTCATACCAGACCAAATATAACACATGCAATTGGAATAGTTGCAAGATTATCTACTAATCCCAAAGAATCACATATGACTGTTGTCAATAGAATTCTGAGATATATAAAGAACACCAAGGACTATGGATTATGGTATAAAAGAGAAGGAAAATTTGAGCTAAAAGTCTATACAGATGTTGATTTGGCTGGAAACATTGATGACTGAAAGATCACAACTGGAGGAGGATTCTTCATGGGTGACAGACTTGTCACATGGATCAGCAAGAAGCAAGGATGCATCTCTCAGTCTACTGCAAAAGCAAAGTATGTGGCTACTGCTAAAAATTGCACCAATATTCCATAGATCAAACAGTTTTTGGAAGGTATGAATATGAAGATCCTTGAACTAGTGATTATATATTGTGATAATACCACTGCAATTAACATTTCTAAGAATCCAGTCATGCACGCTAAGACAAAGCATATTGCTATCAAGTATCACTATCTGAGAGAATAAGTGCAAGCAAAAGAGGTGATACTAGAATATGTTCAATCAAAGGAACAATTAGCTGATATATTCACCAAGTCATTACTGAAAGGTACATTTGAGTACTTGAGACAGAGACTAGGGGTACAACCCTTGTCTATCGGTTAGTAAGCTGACTAGGAGGCTGCATCAACCTACACACAATTAGAAGATCATTCATGTTGGTTCAAGCACTGAGATGAACAAAAACAGATAAATCTATACACAACAAGGTACAAATCTGCACTGAAAACCAGAGACAATGTATTGCTAATGGATAGGAAAATTCAAGGAATATATTATATAAAGGGATGGAAGATGATATAGAAGAAAATTTTTTAGTATTGTTGTCAAAGGGAGAGATTATCTCATTATCAGGAATCATAAGGGAGAGAGATTCATTATCATAAGGGAGAGATTATCTCATTATCAGGAAAATATTATATCAGTATCCATGAAGAGAAGTTCCTAAGAATCAAAAGTGAGAGTCAAATCAATATTCAAAGGGAGAGATTGATTACATATGAAATATCCATCTAAGGGATAAAAATAACAAAGGGAGAAAGTACATACAAAGGGGGAGATTGTTGTCAAAGGAAAAAGAGATTATCAAGAAGAGGAACAGTCAAGGTAGAGCACATATCAGAAATAGAAATAGAAGCTTCTACATCTATCCAGTGAAGGGATTGAAGATTGAAGAAACCCACTCTACAAGAAATAAATCTAAGCTATACAAGCTTACCAAGAGCCATACATTTGTAATAGTTACAATAAGAAAGATTGATGAAACTGTTATATTTCATATTGTATTAGTAATAGTATAGTATGATAATATAGTGTGTTGCCATCAATGCCAAAGGGAGAGATGATGACATGTAACTGATTGAATGTTTGAATATGTTAAGTTGATCACCGAAATGCAGAAAGATAATGCAAGACATTAAATTAGTTAATGGATTGTATTGTTATTGATGTCAACTTGATATAATCTAATCGGTTATAATCAAAGTATTAAAGACTTCAGAGAATCAGAGAGCTAAATATTATTCTTTCAGTAATGCATAAAAGGCAAGCATTCACTAAGTGACTACAAACATCAACGACTAGGGGAACTCGACAGATAGAGATCATTGAAAGTTAAGTCACAGTGATGCCCGAGAAAAGAAACCAATGAGCATTACCAAAGAGAAGAATCACAAGAATTACTAAAGAGAAGAATCACAAGCATTACCGATGGCCAGAATTACAGTGTTAACCGACAAGTAGAACTTTGCAGTGAAGCCTGAAGGACAGACAACCTCAACGGACAGACAACCCCGATGGACAGACAACCCCGATGAAGAAGCCCAAGGAGAAGTGAAGTATTGACTAAAGCTATCAAAGAGTTAAAACACCGAAGTTAACTGGAGTTTAGAAATGACAAAATATCTAGCTGACAAAGCTAAATAGAGACTTAACTAGTTGTTATCATTATTTTCATCGACAAGATAAAGCCAGAGATAAGTAAATAATTTAAAGTTGTTTTGTCCAGTTGGTAAGAAGATTTCTACAAGATAAAATAAGAGTTATGCTTTAAATTAAGATTGGCTAAGATTACGGATCACGCCAAGAACAAGAAAATCAAGAAGAGAGAAATAATGATATAATGTCTATAAAGAGACAACTTAATTAATTATGAATTAAGGGGAGTGAATGAAAAATAGGATGATGAAGAGAAATTGATGAAGAACAACTTCATACATTCCTTATCAATCAAGATGAGGAAAGAGCTAAATATTTCTACGGACACCGAGAAACAAAGCATATCATCACCGAGCATAAATAAAAGTGGAGCAAAGGTTTTGAAAATATATATTGATCAGAATGGTTTAATGAGCTTACAACATATCTAAAAAATTTCAGGTATAAATTGTATATTATGTGAACAAATCATACTGTTTCATTTTAACTATTGATTCAGAAAGTCTCTTAACCAAGTAGGATTTAAAGATCCTTTCTATATTGAGATACATCCCAAGGAGTATCAAAAAGTTTGATCATGAAGATAGCATGAAATGCCAGATACCATTTGAAAAACTAGGGTTTGGTCATAGAAGGTAGCATAGAGATGCCCAATATCAAGTGACAAACTAATCTTTTAAATCCTTTAACAAGGTCACACCTAACAGTGTGTTTGTAACCTTTAACATGGTTGACTCTTCACCAATATCACTTCAGAAGAGTGAAAATTTTGGGTTACTGATCCCAAGTGGTTTTTCCCTTAACAGGGTTTCCACATTAAAAATCCATGTGTCAATGTGTTTATGAGTCATTACTTTAGTGTTTTGCATTGCACATAAATAATTTAGATTGATTAGTATACACTAAGCTATTTACTGTCATTTGGTAAATCAAAAGACTGCTATTCAGTAAACATAAAGAATAAGGTTTAACAGAGCACTCAAAGAAGTAGTTATTTGATAAGTATATTTGAAGGCATTCCTCTTATAGGACTGAAGATAACTAGAGGCTTAATTTTTTGGTACTAAGTTTTTGGGTTGATCAATTGGAATATTTTTGAGGCCACTGATTCACCCCCCTCTTAGTTATTACTAACATTAATTTCTTTGGAATCTCCATTATCAAACAGATCTTCAATGTCTTCTTCTTTATATTGAGTTTCATTCAGCTGAGTTGCCAATTCTTTCCTAGCCTTTAAGAATTTCCTCAATTCTTCTCTTGTTGTCTCAAGCTGCTACAGTGCCAGATGAATATCAATATTCTTAATGACCTTTCCCAACTTATAAACCTCCATCTCCAAGATCTCAACTCTCAAGTGGTTAGACTTCTTCTAAGAGAACAAAGCTCTGATACCAATTGTTAGAAGTATAATACGGGAAAGCAATATACTGAGGGGGGGGGGGGGGAATTAGGATCTATAAAACTTTTATNTCAAGTGGTTAGACTTCTTCTAAGAGAACAAAGCTCTGATACCAATTGTTAGAAGTATAATACGGGAAAGCAATATACTGAGGGGGGGGGGGGTGAATTAGGATCTATAAAACTTTTATACTTCTAAAAAAAAATTGATTCAACATGTAAACATAAATAATTAACTGTAATGTTGTAATAGATCTAACATCTAATCACATCCATAATGAACACATAACACAAAGATTTGGTAACCAAGAAACCCTTGAAAGGTAAAACTAGGGTGGGGATGACACCCACAAATATTCACTACTGCAGTAACAAAGTGTGCCTATTAGGGCTACAAATTTTGATCACTTCTAATGATCTACCCTGTTAAGAGCTTACAAACTTATACAATCTACCTTGATTAAAGGATTTAAACTTACAACTAAGTAAGCACTCTGTTAAGAGATTTACAAAGGCCTGTTAGGACCACTCAGTTAAGAGATTTACCCTGATTCACTTGCTAGAATTTATCAGTACCTGATCCTTCGATCTGCACTTCAAATGCTGATAATATATCTCCCCTTTCCAACTCTTAACTGATCTCAAATTCTGATATATCTCTTTTTTGTCCTTCACTGCTCTGCTCGGTCACTCTTCCTGGTCTATATGTCTAATATGCAAAACTCTCCTTCACATACATACACACCAGATCTTTGCTCTTCACAACCTCATCACTCTCACAGATTAGGGTTTGAATCATTCCATATATAGATAGTTGATGAAGCATCCAAATCAAGATCAATGATCTAGATTCATCACTTTTTCTGCTTAAGCATCCCTAATTTTGATTGGTTTCATTGCTTGCATTGGGATTAATGATTTCATAAATAACATGTAATTAATACATTAAATATCTTCAACAATATTTAAATGATACATAGAAGTCAGCCAAAATGGTCTGCCTAGGTGTTTGTTCCATTCCAAACACATATAAAAAATTATCTCACTTAGCATAGGTAAACTTTGATACTCAGTCAAAACTGTCACTCGACACTAACTTTCTATGCAACTCGGTAATCATTCTTCTTGGAAACTACTGAGTACTCTATGACCACTGACTTGCTTAGAAGTAACTACTAATCAGTCAATACATAATATTTACACAAGTCATTTACATTGCTTGGCCTTCATGGGATGGCTCAGTCGCAGTGATGACCGACCAACCTGCCTTGATTATGACTAAGTGTGTGACACTAATAGACAACATAACTTGGAGATCAACAAACACTTCAAAAACTTGATAAATAACATATAGTATAAGAAAATAACTTTCACAGTTATCAAGCATCACATGTAACACCATATATAACGAGGAAACCCAATTTTGGAAAAATCTTCGCGGGAATTGCCACCTACAAAAAGAAATACTCTTCTGAAGCATGTTCGGTTAAGAGCCAATCTGGTTAAAGATTACAATGCATATATGTTAGATGTGACCCTGTTAGGAGATTTACCTTAGACCTGTTAAGATATTCACCATGTTAGGAGTGGCCTAGTTAGAGGGCTTAAACATTCATCCTAAAATTTTACCCTTGTCAAGGATTTACAAAAGGACTTGTTAGGTCCACTCCATTAAGAGATTTTCTGTTAAAAATATTAGTAAGAAACAATGTACTAATTTGACCTGTGATTCTACAACAATACTATGCTTGATTAGATCCCTTTTTTCTCTATGAAACTTATTGACATCCACAACTCATCAGTCTCTCCTCTAGACTGGTTCTCCAACTCTTTCACTACTCTGCTTGGTATCTCTTCAACTATTCAATTATCTAGTATCTTTGTATAAACATACAGACTCATCAATATATAGGCCTATGTTTTTCCTCTTAATCCTATTGATTAGGTTTCCCTTTAATTGCGCTCAACTTGGTGGTACCCTAAATTTTGAGAATTTAGAATTCCCAATATATTATCAAGAAGAAAGTTTCTTCATACTAAAAAAATTAAGGGAAGGAAACTGTATGACACAAATAAATAGAACTAAATAATCAAAGCCTTCAGAAAATGCTGAAATTTCAACCTGCTACAAAGATGATGCCGACAAAGGCTGAAGATGGTCGAATTTTAAAAATCTAAAATCGACCCAATTTGGGAAATCAAATTTCCTATCTCCAACTACAATCTTAGCTTTTCGTGATGTGTTTTGGATTTTTGACCAAAGCCAAATCCGAAAGTTAGGTAGTTATTTTTTAGTTAGTTTATGGTTTTTTCAAAATATTTTGTAATAAGGGTTGTGTCTTTTCACCTTAAAGAGGTGTGAAACCCACTCAAACACCTATATACATAACGTAAAATGTAAAGAGAGGGAGATACAAAAAGAATACAATATAATATAATTTTATATATTTGGATATTTTTTAATCAACATGTATAACATGGACCTGGATGTACTATTTTTTCAAAATCAATAAAGATAAGTCTTTTTTCTTTCACATGTGTAATAGTTTCATTATCATTTTACAATTAGTCCCTCAGATAAACCAATAGAACTTCTTCAAAGTGGTAGTTTGATATGAATGCTTCCTGATTTGATTCATAGTCTATATTTTCAATTGGTTTTCTCATTTTGCATGGTTAAATTTTGTTGATTGAGGCCTCGGTCAATTGGGCTTTCATTTGAGAAGTATTACCTTTTTGAAATATCTCTAAATTTGTTTTAGGTTGCATGTACATTCCATAAAACCTTTGAAGTGATAAGTTTTCTTGTAAAACTGTCTCTGAGGTTGAACATAAGATTGGAATAATCTTGACTCTATTGCCCGTGATAGAATAAGGCACTGGTCTAATCATTATTTGGATTATAGTTAT
>MU225514.1:299533-329982 GCA_018584345.1 Thuja plicata | reverse complement strand
ATAGTTTTGTGATATCTTATCTATATGTTTATTTCAATTTACATACATATTTACTAAACATTCTTTCAATTACTCAAAGTATTTCAGTTTATAGTTTATGATATATTTCTTACAATTTGATTTATTCAATCCTACTTGCCATACTTTGAGAGACAGAAGTTTGAGTTCCATACACAAGTTATCTGCTATAAAAATCCTATTCAGGTGAAGGTTCACCCACCTTGGTCCTATAGAGCCAGAAGTGCAGGGGAAGAGGATCATAATTGATCATTCCCATTAGTTGGCCAAAAATAATTGGTTTTCTAAACATTGGATTGACAAGTCCAAAGGAAATCCAATTCAACATTTTTGGGCACCAACACAACTGTCAGATCATCTCAAATGAACTGATACAATGTACTTGTAACTCGGTTAGGCGGCTAACCTTGCCTCGTGACTTGCAATTTTCTTGGAACTCGCAACTTTATTTTGCCACTTTCTACATCTTAGATTTTGAACTTGACTTTTCATGATCATAGATCTTGTAACAAAATTTTCCTTTGTCCTTAGCATCTTCTTCATCTTTTTGCCTTCGTACTAAATTTGTTCTACTCCTTGAATCCAATCTTTGTTCAAACTCTATTTCATGATCAGTGACTTTGGTGATTATCTTCACTCGGTGTTTAACTTTGCTCGTTTACCAACCTTGCTTGGTAACTTACTTTTCTCGGTTGTCAACTTCGCTTGGTGACTGTCTTTTCTTTTCTCGACTGACAAACACTTCATTGCTCGGTAACTAGGTTGTTCCCTTTACAAACTTTACCTTTATGCTTTACCAACTTAACAACATCAAATGTTAAGTAAAAACAATTATACCAATGGTTCCTCATCATTGTCAGATCTTTATTATCTTCCCAATTAACTTCCTCTCTGATTGATATGGAAACTTAATATAAACCAGAAATCAATTGCTTGACATCAATGACAAAATAACAATTGATCTAACCATTCTCTTGCTTGTATTCTTCCGAAATTGATCTTCATCACCATTACCATCAGTTGGTTAACAGTAAAGACTAACTTGGACTACACTACCATCTTCAAACAATTGAAAAATAAATAAGTATTTGTTCACATAGAATCTATCAAGCTTGTTGTAGATCATTTTTAGACCTTAACGTTGGTAATTACACTTGGTGAACCAAATGGTCTTGAGGTTTTATTTCTTCCCTTCTAGGGGATCAAAAAGGTTGAGCTTGGATTTTACCTTGGACTATTAAAAGATGTCACAACCTTTCCACTCGTACCTCCCTTTTTTTCCTCTTGTTGTTCTATCATTTTAAAGTTCCCACCTAAAATTGAAGCTATATCTTGCAGGTTATAAAATCACTTCCATAGTTTAGTTATATCTCTATATTCATAGGGGGTGTATATGGAGCATAGACCAAAAATATCCTCCTCTTTTTCAATTACAACCCACAAAACTATGTTGCATAGGGAGACTGCATATTCCTTGACATATTAGGCCCACTTATTAGATATCAAAATAATAGGTACCTCTTTACCTTTCTCATGCTTTCTTGAAAACTCGGTGCAGTATTTTCAAATACATTTAAGGTCAATGTCTACATTGCATTGAAATTATTTCACTTCCTGTAAGAAGAAAGCATAATTTTTCTTAGCTTAATTCAAGAACCTTTTAACCATGCATTTCTTGTCAGGAGATTCAAGACCCTTGATATTCTATTAAATATAATGAAACCCTAAATTCAACATCATTCATATGTTTTAATTCCCTTCCTAAAGTTGTCAAAGCATTTAGGGAGGCCTCGTATTTATTTTCCTTTAGACATAGGGCCAGGGGAGTCCTTAGTCCTACTTTTCCTTTTATGAACTTCAATGTTAATTGTGTCTTTTCATATTGGAAGGAGTTTAACAATGCATCTATTAATGAAAATGGGAGTGTGTCTAGTCCTAGAAAGTTGTACCCTATTGGAAATCTCTATACTAGGTCTTATATCTGTTGCTTCAATAGAAACCAATGCCATTACATCATCAATGTAGATACTATGATTAGTAAGGTCTTCCATAGCACTAGAATCATTAGACACTTCTGTAGAAATAAAATAGGGTAATATGCGGGGCAATCACTAGGATGGATGACCAAACTAGAAAGCTTAGATAGTTTCAAACACACATTGGAAGGGTGATCCAATGGGCTCGAGGAGGCTCAAGCACTAAGAGGATGCACATATTCCTTTGCTATTGAGTTGAAAGGATGGCTATGTAAACTAGGAATGAGAAATGTAATTATAGAGAGAGAAACTAGGTAATTAAACATGAAGATAGATATAAATAGCATATCTGAATTTACAAATAGATCTGAAAAATAGTACTATAATTGGCATGTGATCAGGAATGTAATAAAAAATTGAAGTTATAGGGAACCTATGAGGTTTTGGGATGATTTGGAGGTCTAGAGTGAGTCAGATCACCTTGTACCAGTCAAGGTCAAATATAACTTTTGTTGATAGAAACTCCCTATTCAACTTTTCTGCTATTGTCTTCACACCTAGGCCACCTATAACCTGTACCTGAACACATAAAAAATAAAAAATATTTATGGAAATGGGTCTTCCTTAATCAAAACCTTGTTTAAAATTCAGCCTTGAAATCAAATTGAAATTTATTGAAATGGAAAGGAAGTGTGTTGGCAGTAGCAGGGGCTTGATAAGAAGGATAAGAAAGTCTTAAACCTTGATGATGTAAATGCTTATTGAAATGAGATCATAGGTTTTGATGCAATAGCATGACTTTACAAATACCTAAAATGACATAACAAAAGACATTCTTACATGATGATTGTTGAATGCTTGCCACAAATGAATGATGAAATTTCTTGGTTTCTTGAATGCTCCTTGAAGCCTTGATTTCTTGATATCATGCATGCTTGTGGATGGATGGATGGTAATTAATTATTGTTCATAAATGGATCTCAAAATGAGGGAGGTATCTGGCTTTTATACCTCACCTAGTCCATTTGAATTCTAAAACTTGAAGAGAGTCGACTAGGATTAGAAATCCCACTAAAAACATAGATAGAAGCCACAATTCAAATTTTCCCACAAGCTATGGAGTACAAAGCAAATTTTGAGGTACGGGGTGAGTTATACTCTCCCTATACTCATAAACTCACCCTATATCAATAATTTTGGGCTCAAATTAAAATCGAGAGCCAATCTGTAAATTAGGATTCTAAAAATGTATTTAAAGTCAGGGTTGAGATTTAGATAAATACAAAATCCTACCCATAATTAAATAGGGCCTAAGTATGCAAGAGGAAAATAAATGAGAGGAAATAATTAAAAAGACATACCTAAAATTAAGCACCTACATAGAAATTAAATCTTGAGAAAACATAATTACCACACACTATAATGGGTTCTAAATAAGTATAAATTATACACTTTAGCAAGGTGCTTACAATTTATAATGCTACATTTAGCCCTCACTTTAGTAGGAGTATGAGTCTACACACATACTCACAGTAAATTAGAAGAGAGATAGATGAAGAGAAGGAGATGATAATCCATAAATACTCAAAGAGATAAGACATCACTAAGCTCAAGGAACAAGCCCCCAAACCAAGGATCTTAACTCACACAACCATGTGCAAGGGAACACAAAAGCTATAAAAAAAAAAGACAAAGGGAAAGGACAAAAAAGACACGCAATACAAGGGTTAGTACTAAAAATAAAGGTTCCAAATCAAATAGTTGAAGAGACCTCAGTGAACAAAATTTCTCAACCACTGGTGTTATATTTTAAATTTTATTGCAAGAACAGAAGTGGTATCATTTGAAGAGAAAGAGAACACACCAAAGATGAGACAAGACTCCATGATCAACCTACAAGAAAGCTATGTTATGCTTATAGGATCACTAAGGAAAGAGAGAAAGGAAGCCATGAATTACACAAACTAGCAAAGTGTATTATGCTAGGTGATCCATGAAAAAGGAACATATTATATTGGACAATAAGTTGTGTTATGTTATGTTATCCATGTGATAAAGAGGAGGAAGATTAGGAAATATTCTAGAAAGTTGTGTCATGCTAGTTCCACTCATCCTAAGAGATTGGAGGATTGGTGCAAAGATGGGGTTGATGGTCTAGCAAAATGTGTTATGCGAGTAAATCCATCCCAAGGATAACTTAGGAAAGCATTGTATCCCAAGAAATATTTATTAAATGGTGCAAAAGAATTACCCCAAGGAAAGCATTGTCTCCTTAGGAATTCGTTAGATAAGGCATAGGGGTGTAAAATAATTACCCCAAGGAAAGAATTATCTCCTTTGGAATTTGCTAGATAATGCATAGGGGTGCAAAAGGATTACCCCAATAAAAGCATTATGTCCTTAGGAATATGCTAAATAATGCACAGGGGTGTAAAAGGATTACCCTAAGGAAAGTATTGTCTCCTTAGTAATATGCTAAATAATGCACGAGGGCATAAAAATATTTAGTAATATATTGTATACCACACAAGGAGGATTCATATATGCCCCTACTTAAAATGATAGTATAGAGTTATTATAATATCTTAAAGAAAAGTGCAACAAGGATACCTACCTTTAGGACTAAGGAGATATCCTTTAGGTGAAAATGTATAACAAACCTTATCAAAACATAGATAACTCTTTGGAGGCCAAAGTAGAGAAAAATGTGTAAAAAGATATATTGTAACATGTAAGAAAAATAACAAGAGAAATGAAATGAAGATAATCCAAGAGAGATATGTGAAGAATAAATTATTACCATGATAAAAATAAGAACTGGGAGCAAGCACCCAAAAGCCATTAGAAGGAGACAAGAATATTTTGAAATGGGAAAACAAAGAAAAACCCCTTGTGATATTATGGAGAGAGAGAGAGAGAGAGAGAGAGAGAGAGAGAGAGAGAGAGAGAGAGAGAGAGAGAGAGAGAGAGAGTCATTTACAATGAATCCAAAGAGTAAAAATAAGAGAGGAGAGAATCTCTTTTATAGAGATAAGGAGATGAGTTACCAAGTAACTCACCAATATATGAATGCCAACATCCATAATAGGTGTGTGCAAAGTGTCAAGATCTTCTTAAGAATGATTATCTAATTTTCTTATTAAAGAAATTACAAAATATGATATGTCCTCCCTCTTGGACTAGAGGACAAAATACATGTAGGGGTTCCTTAGAATCTCCTAAATAAATAAATAAAAGGAAAGATTAAATATTCTAACACCCCCCTTTAATCTTTACTTGGGGAGTTTACATCAATGGGAAGTAAACCCAAATTTTGTAATGAATTTGAACTACATCTTTACAATAAAATTTGATTGTCTTCAATTGGAGCTAAATACAAGGCTTCAAGTAGACTTATTTAACCATGGGTACAATTGGTACTGATGATCATATTTTTTCATTAGTATACAAAAGAAACAATTTTTGAGCCGTCGGTAACATGATCACCGAAAGACAGGTTTATAGTGCAACCTGACACAACAGTTAATAAAGGTCACAGAAAATGCTAAGTGCACTATCACCAACAAAATGATCACAGTGTAAATCGACAACACAGTCTTTAGTGTAAACTGATAGACAGTCTATAGAGCAACCCGAGAAGAAGAATGTCTACAAGGACATCACCGATGAAAGACTACAGAGCAACCCGAGCACCAGTCTACCGAGAGACAACTTTATTTCTGAGAAATATGGATCTAAGTTACATGTCAGATAAAACACCCGAGTTTTATATTTATCTTTAAATATTATCTTTAAAACCATTTATTGAGGGACAAGTAAAGCATATGTAATTGTTTTAATCAGTCTAATTGATTGTAAACATGCAAACTAAGAGATCAAGGTCAAGTTGTAAACCTTTGATCATAGAGTTTTTATTGTAAAGCGTGAAACCTAGATAGGTCAATATATTATATAAATAGATATAGAAATCAATCAGACAATGATGATTGTAGCCACAATAGACATCTATGGATTAGACAAAGAGTTTTATGTAGAAGGACAACAAAAGATAAAATTAGTTATGAAGAACAAGATTCAAGGCTACCAAGCATAATAAAGGTATTAATAAATCACTATAGGAGATACACATACATTGTGAACTTAAAGGATTTGTACTCAGCAATTCAAGATTGCATATAATCAGGTCAATAAGTATTTTTGACTGCATTCTAACAAGTGTAGAAAATAGAAGAAATCCTTTAAGAATGTGGATTTAATAATCCTTATGTAAATCTCTTAATCGAGTGAACACTAAATAGTGTTGCTAAATCTCTTAACCGAGTAGACCTAACCAGTCTAAAATGTTACTCCTAATAGGGTAAGATCATCAGAAGTGATCAAACTTGTAGCCTTAACTGACACCTTCCATTCTTCAAATAGTGAAGCTTTGTGGGTTTCATCCCCACCATAGTTTTTACCTTCTAACAGAGGTTTTATGCATTACCAATTCTTGTGTCATGTGTACTTACATTTCATGAATGTTTCTATGAATTTTTACATGCAATTAAGTTTATGTTTTGATATTACATGCATAAGATAGAATAGAATCTATGGTCGATAATGCAAGGAATTGATTAATAAAGAATTAAAGGTTAATTGATAAAAGTTTTAAGGGTATTCATTCACCCCTCCCCTCTTAGTACACACCATTCCATTATTCCAAAAATTGGTATCAAAGCTAGATCTCTTATTTGGAAAATTTTAAATCACTTGAGAGAAAAGATCATACAATGGAAAGGTATAAGCTAGACAAGAATATTGAAAATCAGAAATTGCAGATATAGATCTTCTATGAGCAATATAAAGAATAAAAAATCAAGATGAGAGAGCTACAGGATGAAAGAAAGATTATGGAATCTCGTTGTAATGAAATAGACTATCATGAAGAAGAGAAACCTGATTTATTTGAGTCATCAGGATCTAAATCTAGCAATACATCAAACACATATGAAGGAAGCATTACAAGTCTAAATGAAATCAATCAACATCTGGTTGGACAAGTGAAATCACTACAAATCGCTCAAGAGACACAGATGGTAAGGATGATTGATGTTATGAATAATGCTAGACAAGCTGAACAAGAAAGAACATTAGCTATTGATGACAGGAGGAAGATCACTGAAAATCTACAAGAGAGAGAGATTGAAATACAAAGACTTACTGAACATCATCATGAGATCACCAATCAAATATTTTTTATGAGTCATGAGGCAAAATGAGTGAACATAGAACTCAATGGGAAATTGGAAGCTATTGGTGAGATAAGAGAAGAAAATGAAAAACTAAAGCATGAAGTAAGGATTCAGCAACAACACAATGATATGATAAGGAAAGCTGAAGAAAGCACAAAAACAATGGATGATTTTTTGAATGGACAAAGGAGACTCAACAAAAATACCGGTTCAGGGTATACCAAGCATGGAGAATCATCATACCAAGCTGATAAAAAAGATGTCTACACAAATCCAAGACCAAGGAAGCAGTCATGCAATCACTGTGGAAAACCAGGCCACACATCAAATGTTTGTAGCAGCAAAGCTAAAGATATTCATAAATCCACACCTACATTTATAGGAAATTTGTATAACTATAACAAGAAATGACACAAAACACATGAATGCAGATCTAAGGTGAAACAACCAAAGAAGGAAACCTACATGGAAAAAATATTGTTCTACTTGAAAAATGCATGGGCACACATCTCTTGAATGCAGGAAGAAGAAAAAGAAAGCATGAAAACCTAAAGAACGAGAAAATGCTCGTCAACCGAGAAGATTCAGTAACTCATATGTCTAAGATTACAACACATGGAAAAAATGCACAACATGTGGTACATATGGACACATAGCTGCAAACTGCATGAGAAAATGGATGAGAAGGTCTAGAAGCTGGACTGAACCCAGAATGGCATGCTTACACTGTCACAATGGAGGTCATCTAAGCAAGGACTATAGAGACTGAGTGATAGAGACAAGAACTTTTGCCAATGGAAATACCATTGAAGACATCAGGAAGATGAGAAACAAAATGTGGAGGAAAGCTACAAACAAAGATAATGTTGGACCAAGCAATACAATTGGTGACACCTTATCCAATAGATCTGGTGATATCACCACCCCCACCTAAGCAGAACAAGTAAGTATGGAACTACACTATACAAAGCTATATTTTACATCAGTTCATATATACATTGATAAAATGCCAAACTAGCATGAATAAAGATGAACTATGGTATTACTTGTTATGAATTTGTGAATCCAATCTCATCGGTCAATATACACCAAGAATATTTGGTGCACATATAAAAGCCAAGTTGTTAATGTAAACCAAGCATCATCAATAATCATGTAAAAAGACAATGTAGTTTTTGCTACATACCGAGCTCTGTCGATAAACATGTGAAAGGTCAACTGAGTTGACACTTACCCCGAGCAGTGTATACTCACCGAGCCAAAAAGTTTGCTTGATGACCAAGTGACTTCGTCTTTGACCATCAAGAAGTGGGTAAAGCATTTATTGCACCACTTAGGGCATCATCTATAAAAGGGTGATGGAAAATATCATTCATTCACAAAGGGATTACAAGAGAAGAGAAAATCAAAGTAGAGCAACCAAAAATGACTAGATTACAGAGTGATTCAAAAACATATTCATGATATTCAGATAGATTCACAACATCTACAACAGATCAAGTGAGTAACTAAGACTCACCGAGCTCATAGTTTGTTTACGGGAAAAGCCCTAATTTTACAGAAACATGGCAACCGCTTCACGAGTTTCCAAGATCAAGAGTGTGAAGGATAAGAAAGTTAATCTAATAAAGAACTCTACATGTGAAGAGCCCAAGTACAGATTCTGCCCTAAGGTTGCTTCACAACCTGATGATTCTAGAGTGTTCTCAAGCATACCACCTAGGGTTTTTCTAGTCAAGGATGTCCAAGCCTATATCCACTTTAAGGTTGCAGAGATCAAAGATCTCAAAGTTGAGGAAGTTTACAAGAAGATTTGAACAGATGGAAACATCAAAGATGAACATAAACACATTGAGGTAAAAGGGATGACAAATGCCCTAATATTACCAAAGGAATTCAAAAATGAGTGGATTCAAAATTTTCTTAGCTAGGTACATGACCAAAAGATGTGGCTGGACGAGCCAAAACTGATCACCAAGGATATAATACACGCAGTAACCGGTTATCTAGTAACTGACAAGGTCAAAGCACTCAAACATCCTCCTTGCCACGATATAGAAAAGATGATAGGTTCAGTATGGGATGGCAGAGGTTTAAAGGTAAAATCCATCACCGATCCATAACTAAAATTCGGTGCATGTGTACTGGGATACAAGGTATTCCAAGCCAACTAGTTAAACAACATAGCATGTGGAGTAGTTGACACTGCCCATAAGATTGTGAAGAAGGGATTACAAATGAACCTATCTAAGCTTCTACTGAAGCAATTGGAGGAGAACATGAGGAAAATTAGGTCAACAAGGACTAATTCATGTAAATTTGGATCACCCCTCATGTGTACATTTTTCTATTTCCAAAACTTCTTCTCATCTGTCGGTAATGTCAATTGAGACACTACCCGACTAGTGACAATTCAAATTAGTGAATTTATTAAGTCATTAGGGGACAAATTTACATCGGTCATGGATGCATATTTCAATGGATTCAAAGATAGAATGAAAAAGAGGATGAGGATACCTGAACAACTACTGGAAAAGTATAAGGATGATATATGTTTCATAGTGGATACTGACACCACCTTGATAAAACCAGTTGTACCAAGGACAACATGGTTAGAACCACTTGAATATGAAATCAACATTGATTAGGCCACAAATTCTATTGAAGCATTACTGAATGAGGTAGTTGACAAATCACTACCAAGATTTAGCACCTATGAAGAAGCTAAGGCAAGAATTAAAACAAGCCTAGTAGTGAAGAAGATTAACAGAAAGAAGACTAAAATGGTTAAGACACTTCAAAATAAGTTGTCAGTTGATGATGAAGAAATATAAAAAAAAGATGACACCGAGGGATAGTCACCCATAGATGAAGGTGAACAAGTGAGTGACTCTGATTCAATAAATCTGATGCACTACCTGCAAAGAAACCAAGAACTACTGGTGCATCAAGGACAAGGAGTCAAACTAAAAAAGATACAAACTCACCACCGGTCAAGAAAGGAACAATGAGAACTTAAAAAAGAAAGCCTCAAACCGGGAAACAGGCACTGAGGGAAAGTAGAAAATACATCTGAGGAAATGAAGATAAGGATGGCATGAGCAGGATGAGAAAGAACAAGGAGTTCAAATAGAAAAGAAAAATTTCCTACAATAATTGATGAGATTGTTGTGTCAATCGTCAAAACTGGTAGCATATCAAATCCTAAGATCAGACAATGGATAACTCTGAAACCTGAGGATCAGGTTAAGATAGAAGAAGCCATCATCTAGGCAATGATTGCATTCAAGTATGTACATGTACAGTTTGATAAAATGATTCCACAATAACTTAATAACATCATATCAACAAGGTGGATATATTCACTGAAAACTAAAAAATAGATAAGGGAAAGATCCCTAGTAACAATTATGCCACCCGAGTCAAAGATGGAATAAATTGATGAAATGATGAAGAAGCATTCAAAGAAGTTCTCAGTGAAATTGAGAGCCTACAAAGTACTACATTGCAGCCTAATATAGCTTTACAAAGAAAGCGATGAAGCTTGGAGAGAAATACTTAATCTACCTAAAGAGGATACAAGCCCCGAGAAGGTACTAGCTCTTACCGAGACCCCTCACAATGAAGAGAAATAGGATACACTGAGCCCAAAGCACATCATTCTAAATGACATTGAGGATGTCAATCCAGTTGATCTGACAATACAGGCAAGCAAGGCCACATATGACATACCATAGATCTTACAATCATTAAAGGATACTACAGATGACGAAATCAAAGATATAACTATAATAGATATCACTGGAGGTGATCCTGCAGATGAAGTAAAGAATGATGAAGAAATTAATGTGACCACCGATCAAGGAGAAGAAAAGGAAAAGGAAACATAGGATGTTGAACAGGTCAATATACTAGGACAAATGCCATTGTTGATACAAACTATCACTATCATCTCAGAAGAAAAGGAGAATACACCTAACCATGATGTAAGCATACCCGAGGATAAGGGTGATGGGGAGCAGAAAAACACAAATGATGAACAAAAAGGTACAAGTGGAGAAGAAAAACAAGGTGATGCCAAGGATATCGAGGAAGAGAAAGCTACAGAAAAAGATAAGGTTGATGTAGAGACGTCTACAACCAACTGATAGGTGAATACCAAGTAGTAGGATAAGGGCACAACACCTCCAAAGCCTTCACCAAGTACATCAGACCAAGAAAAGGAACTTGCTATGGTACTACATACAAGTGCTTCCACTACAATTTCAAAGAAGAAGAAGAAGAAGAAGAAGAATAAAAATCTAGTCACATTGGATGAAATTATTGACATACCAGACTGTGATCCTAGGACATTGGATTCAGAGTCACTTACAAAGTATGGTGAACTTTGTAAAAGAAATGTAACTCAAGACAAGATCAGGAAGGAGCACAAGAACTCCCAAGTCTTGGGGACAACCAAAGATATACTATTTCAAATTGTACCTAACATAGATATTGATCAAAGTGCACCTATACTTGATCAATTAGCAGTTCTTACCGATGCCATCACATCACAGAATGTAGATGCAGACAAGGAAATAGAAGAACGTGCTGAGTAGAAGTGTCTACACAAGCTTACAAAGAAAATCATCCAGGAAGTGGCAGAATAGAAGGTAAAACTTTTTGAATTAGTTACTACTATAGAACTGAAAATATTAGAAGTAGTAAACATAATTCAAAAGTTGTGCACACTAGAAACTTTCACTACCAAGCATAGTGACAAGTTGGCCAAAATTGATGAAGATCTTAAGGCAAGTGCACAAGGTCTTACAACCGATGACAATGCATTCAAGTTGCATTATGAGAAGCTAGTAAAATCTAAATGGTTGAGACTAGAGATTCAAGAGGCAAAATCCAAAATCCGAGATGAGGTAACTGAGCTCCAAGCTCTACTACTACCAAATCTCACATTACTGCAACAACATATGACTCTGGCAAGAACATTGATTGCCACCCTGAAGATGTCTGTTACAAAGAGCATATATGATATGCATGCTAGACTCACCTTGGAATTCATAACCCTTGAGAACCTCAAAGAGAAATGGGAGAAGATGATGGAAGACATAAAGAAATCCCATTCCCAAATTTTTGACAAATGGTAAGAATTACCCCTTTGCCATTATTTTCAAAAAAAGGGGGAAATGATATGATGAAAGGGGAAATTATAAGGTGAAAGGGGGAAATAATAAAAGGGGAATTATATGTATATATATTTAAAGGAAGAAACATGTATATATACTATACTGAGGCATGCACAAAGGGGGAGTCATATTGACAAGATAAACACATGGTGTATATACTAAACATTTTAGTTTTGCACATATCAATTTTTGATACTAATGTCAAAGGGGGAGATTGATGATCATATTTTGTCATTAGTATACAAAAGAAACATTTTTTGAACCATTGATAATATGATCACCGAAAGACAGGTTTACAGCGCAACCTGACACATCAGTTCACAAAGTTCACCAAAAATGCTAAGTGCACTATCACCGACAAAATGTTCACAGGGTAAATTGACAACACAATCTACAGTATAAACTGATAGACATTTTACAGAGCAACCTAGGAAACAGAATGTCTACAAGGACATTGCCGATGAAAGACTATAGAGCAACCCGAGCACCAGTCTACCGAGAGACAACTTTATTTCTGAGAAATATGGATCTGAGTTACATGTCAGATAAAACACTTTAGTTTTATATTTAGCTTTAAATATTATCTTTAAAACCATTTCATGAGGGACAAGTAAAGCATATGTAATTTTTTTAATTAGTCTAACTGATTGTAAACATGCAAACTAGGAGATCAAGGTCAAGTTGTAAACCTTTGATCATAGAGTTTTTATTGTAAAGCGTGAAACCTAGATAGGTCAATATATTGTATAAATAGATATAGAAATCAATCAGACAATGATGGTTGTAGCCACAACAGAAATCTATGGATCAGACAAAGAGTTTTATGCAGAAGGATAGAAAAAGATGAAATCAGTTATGAAGAACAAGATTCAAGGTTACCGAGTAGAACAAAGGTATTACTCAATGACTATAGGTGATATACATATATTGTGAACTTAAAGGATCTGTACTCAACAATTCAAGATTGCATATAATCAGGTCAATAAATATTTTTGACTGCATTCTAACAAGTGTATAAAATAGAAGAAATCCTTTAAGAAGGTGGATTTAACAATACTTATGTAAATCTCTTAACCGAGTGCACACTAAATAGTGCTACTAAATATCTTAACCAAGTAGACCTAACCAGACTAAAATATTACTCCTAACAGGGTAAGATCATATAAGTGATCAAAATTGTAGCCTTAATCGGCACCTTCCATTCTGCAGATAGTGAATCTTTGTGGGTTTCATCCCCACCGCGATTTTTACCTTCTAACATGGGTTTTATGCGTTACCAATTCTTGTGTCATGTGTACTTACATTTCATGAATATTTCTATGAATGTTTACATGCAATTAAGTTTATGTTTTGATATTACATACATAAGATAGAATAAAATCTATGGTCGGTAATGCAAGGAATTTATTACTAAAGGATTAAAGGTTAATTGATATAAGTTTTAAGGGTACTGATTCACCCCTCCCCTCTCAATACACACCATTCCATTATTCCAACAGGTACTTCAGATTGGATAGAGCTAAGATAATTGAATTGTGCCTTTGGAAGGGTCCATGATATATCACATAAATCAAAGAATATAAAAACCACAAGTAGATTTCCCATAGTTTGGATCTACCCTTTATAAAAATCAATATATCTTTGAAAATAAACTCATAATGTGTAACATAAAATAATTTAATTTTAAGGAATCTTTTATAACTTTAGAATAAGATTGATGAGAGATAGAAATGAATCCATGAGAAATCATAAAAAGTGTAATGAAGCTAACATGATATCAAGATAAACCATATGCTCAAAGTCCCAAATTGAATAAGATAGATACAATAAAAATTATCAATGCTCTCATAAAAGAAGCATACTAATGCACAAATGACCACAAACAAGGCCAACTAATGAGACTTGCATCAACACTGCATCAGTCACATGGATATAGACAATCCACTAATGATTCATTTCACTACAAGTGAATAGGTCAGGGCTCCATCACCTACATGACCCATGATCTAAGCAATGAAGAATGCAGTTCATTACCACATTAGTAGAATTTGCAAAGAAATATGAGAGAGACAAAAATAAATTAGTAGAACATGTGACTCAAACACCAAATCAACCAATGATTTGATTTTCCAAACATGTCTACACTCATGAACTAGAATCAAAGAACCATTAATGAGATAAAAGATATAAACCAATATAATGAGAAACTTTAATAATTTAAGCTTTGCTACCTTTTCATTAGGATGAAAAATAATTGGATAGATCATACTTGATACCAAGAGATGTTAATCCAAATTTGAAAATAAACTAATGACATATGTTATATAATAATTTTTTATAAGGATTATGAATGTTAAAACAACATATTGCCTTGCAAAAATAAGAGAAATCCAACAAAATTCAACAAGTATTTCAAGAACATCATCCTCACAATAAGGAAAAAGATCAAGTTGATAAACATCAACTAGAGTAAGTGTGTAGCAATCAGTGGATGGAGGGAAACTCCATGGGCCCCTACAAAAGATAAGGTAGCTAAGATCCAGATAAACTGAAGACCCTGTAAACTTAACCTTGAAAAATGGGTACCCTACACAACTTACAAAAAATGCAACAATGTGCATATAAATAGATGGTATGAAAACCATAAAAATGCAACTAAATGTATATAAAAAGTTGGTATAAAACCATGCTAAGATTGATAGCAATTTATGCTAATCAACTAAAATCAATAATGATACTCATAAAGGCAATATCGTTAGATGACTCACAATATTTGAACAAACTAAAAAAAGCAATGACATAGTTTGCATCAAAGCGCATATCCTAAAGAAAAATGGATACAAAGTTAACATAATTGAAAGAACATGAACAAAGGATAGCTAAAAGAAAATAAATTAATCCCTTTGAAAATAATTTTAGTTTCATGCTAAGGGGAAGTAACATTGGAACCCGGTGCTGAATATGAAACATCTAACGGGTTAGAAACATTATAACAAACTGTAAAAACATGACAAGGTTGATTACCGAAATTCTTATTATAATGATATTGATGTTTATTTTTATCATTTTAATTCATAGGTTTCTTATTTGTTTCCTTTTTAAAGCAATTTTGAGTCAAATGACCATCTTTTCCACAAGAAGTGGAATGGGGTTTTAACTTAATTTTGGGAATAAGCGATGACATGATTTAAATAACAAGTGAAAAATAAAAATGTTAAGATAATACCAAATGATCTCAGAAACAGTGATTAATAACCTCCAAACAAACTTAAAATGAAATTTAACTTAATGTTAATCAAGGTTTGAAGGATGAAAGAGTGAGTTTGAAAAAAAAATGATTAAAATTTTAAAATAATTGATTGTAATTGATAAACATAAAATTAAATCTTCAATTGGACTATATGAATTAATTTAAATTTTATAATTAAGAGTGTTAGAAAAATTTAGCCGCTCATGAAATCACGCTCTTCTTCGTCGCGTTCTGTTGCGGCCTCCTCTGCCAAGCGCCCTGTTGTGGTAGTGCTTCCTATTTTCCCTACTGTGAAAGCCTCTCCTACATGCGTGGACCTCTAGGTTGATGGATCCCTTCCTACCTGCACGACCCTATCTTTGGATGTTGAGGTGTTTGTTCTTGCTATGGCGGCGGCTAGGGTTTTGTTGGCGGGCTCTTCCTCTGTACAAACTGTTGGTTCCTCTCCTATGGTCTCAAAGGATTCGGGGAATTCCTTTGCAAATATTGTTTCCAAGCTTTCTGGGGTTGGGAAAGAACCTAGGGTTACATCGGTTCATGTGTGTGGTTCTCTATCGGTTAAGCTTTCTTCTGTGGTTGAAGGGGATTTGGAGAACAACACTGAGCTTTTTAAATCTCATGGTCTGATTTTTCATTTTTGATGATTTTGGCCTAGCCTCCCCCTATTGCATGAATGGGTGACTTGCAAGTGGGAACCATTGATTTCAGGTACTATTCATATCTTTCCTTTGGCATAGGGATTTTTCTTTGCTAAGTTTGATATTACTGAGGATAGAACCAAGATCCTGTGTGATCACTTTTTTCGCTGGGAGGATGACAAATTTATGCTTATGGTAAAACCCTGTCACCTGGATTTTAATCCTTCAACACAAGTCTTTAGTAAGATCCCTGTATGGGTTAGAATCCCTAACCTCCCTCTTCATCTTTGGCATGACTCTGTCCTTGAGGAAGTGGGCGAGGCTTTGGGGGATTTTTTAATGTTGGATCATGATTCCTAAAACATTTACCATTCTAATTTTTCTCGCATTTTAGTTGATCTTGACACTTTGATGGGTCTTCCAACTGATATCAATATTTAATCAACTTTAGGATCATGGATCCAGGAGCTTTACTATGAGGGTATTCCCTTCAGATGTCGTAAATGCTTTAAAATTGGTCAAAACTCTGCTCAATGTGGCTTGGATTTCAAGAAAAAGAAATCATCTCCTTCTTGGTGGAAGGGCACTTTAACAAAAAATTATACAGTTATGAAAAGTTCTTCTATATCTGGGATGAAGGATAATCATGTTCAGCCTCCTACTGCCCCTGCCAGGTCTTTGGTGGCTTCTGGTTTGGTTTCTGAATCTGCTGGTATTTTTTCTGCTGGTGTTGATTATGTTCTTTCTCCACTAGTGGATATTGTTGGTGGATCCGCTAGTGGATCTATATCTGCTAGGGTTGATCCTGCTCCTTCTTTAATGGTGGCTAGTGGGTCTTTTGTCACTGGTTCGACTGACTCTTTTGGTGTTTTGTTCTCTGATAGATTTGGTTCAGCTGAGACTACTCCTGATAGAATTTTGATCAGAGCTACCATTGGCTCTAGGTCGAAAGTGTCACTGGAAGATTCTTTTCCTTTCTGGGTGTTGGTTCTTCAGCTTTGGACTCTTTGAGCTGGCAGGATGAGGCTGCTAGAATGGAAGATAGTTGGGTTAATGTTAAAGGCAAACATTTTAAATTTTCATCTTCCTCTTTTGATATGACCCTTCGATCCCATAAGAAGGGTTTGAAAGGATAGTCCTCTCTCATCCCGCAATTGTACTCCTCTACTCTATCTCTTGTTGCATCTTGGGAGTGGTTTCTTCTAAGTTTTTGGTGTTTGTGTTTCTCTTAGGCCTTCTGTTCAGGAAGTTTTGTTGGGTTATGGGAACTACTATTACTATATATTAATTTCCTTTTTTGTACAAGTTTTGAAGGCCCCTTCAAAACATGTTACCTTAATAAAAAATGTTAAATATGAATCAAGTGAATAAATATATTAAAAGTTTGTGAAATCAAGAATGAAGACATATTTTTTCCATTAGTATGAAAGGAAAATAGTTTTGAAACCGTCGGTAACACCAACACCGAAAGTCAGGTTTAGTGCAACCCAAAAGACAAGTTCAAGAAAACCTAATGACACAGTACAACCCAAAAAATGTTACAAGGGAACCCGACAGAATAACCCGACATAGAAAACCCGATAGAGGAACCCAAAAAGAAGATTATAGTGCAACTCGACAAAATAGATACCAGAGTAATTTGACAGACCAAAGAACATCCCGAGCACCAGTCTACCGAGAGACAGTTAGAATCCTGAGAAATGTGGATCTGACTTCCACATAAGATAAAACACTTGTGTTTTATATTTAGCTTTTTTATTATCTTTAAATCCATTTCTTGAGGGACAAGAAATGTAATTATAATTGTTTTAATCAGTCTAACTGATTAGAAACATGCAAACTAGGAGATCAAGGTCAAGTTGTAAACCTTCGATCATAGAGTTATCTTTGTAATACGTGAAACTCATATAGGTCAAATTCATTGTATAAATAGATATGTAATCTATTGGAACACATGTGTGTGATGATGATTGTAGCCAAGGAACACATCTATGGATCAAAATAAGAGTTTTATGCAGAAGAACAACCAAGGATAAAATCAGTTATCAAGAACAAGAACCAAGGCTACCAAGCAGAACAAAGGTATTGATCAATCACAATAGGTGACAAATATACTTGTAATATTTATTGGATCTGTAATCAGAAATTATAGATTGCATATACTTAGGTTACTGAATATTTTTTACTACATTCTAACAAGTGTATAAAATAGAAGAAATCCTTGTGAAAGGTGGATTTAACAATCCTTTGTAAATATCTTAATCGAGTGCACACTAAACAGTGTTGCTAAAGCTCTTAATAGAGTAGACCTTAACCAGTCTCTACATAATACTCCTAATAGGGTATATCATCAGAAGTGATCAAAATTGTAAGCCTTAACCGGCCCCTTCCATTCTATGGATAGTGAAGCTTTGTGGGTTTCATCCCCACCATAGTTTTTACCTTCTAACAGGGGTTTTCTGCGTTACCAAATCTTGTGTCATGTGTCTACATTTCATGAATGTTTCTATGAATGTTTTACATGCTTAGTGAGTTAATGATTTGATATAACATACACAAAGATAAGATAGCATAATATGGTTGGTAATACAACTGATTACATAAAAGGATTAAGGTTAAGTGATAAAAGTTTTGAGGGTATTGATTCACCCCTCCCCTCTCAGTACACCATTCCATTATTTCCAACAATTGGTATCAGAGCTAGATCTCTTATTTGGAAAATTTTAAATACTTAAGAGAAAAGATCATACAATGGAATGGTACAAGCTAGACAAGAGCATTGAGAATCAGAAGTTAGAAATACAGATCTTCTATGAACAATATAAAGAAGCTAGAATCAAGATGAGATGACTACTGGATGAAAGAAACATTATGGCATCTCACTGTAATGAAAAAGACTATCATGAAGAATAGATACCTGATCTATTTGAGTCATCACATTCTACATCTACCAAAGCATCAGACACATCTGAATAAAGCATCACAAGTCTGAATGAAATCAATCAACATCTGGCTAGACAAGTGAAATCACTGCAAATCGGTCAAGAGAAACATATGGTAAGGATGATTGATGTCATGAATAACGCTAGACAAGCTGAGCAAGAAAGTGTTAGTAATAGGAAATGACCTATTCTCCCAAGAACACCTGCATGCAAACCAGTCACAAAGTAGAAGCAAAGACAGAAGAGAGAAGAAGCTATAGCGGCCAAAAAGCCAGAGACATGATATCTATGTTGAAAGAATAAACTTCTACTATCCACAAACTGAATACAATACAATCTCTTTACTAAAACAAAAGAAGTGAATCCTTATAAAGGAATCACGAAACCCTAAAAGGGAAACCCTAAGGTTAGCTAAAGAAAACTAGAGTGAATAGGTGAGTTATTAATTAGATCATAATGATTTAATTAATAACCCGATAGACTATTACTCTAACACCCCCCCTGAAGATAAGCTTAGGAAGAAGCAAAAAAATAGGAAACTACTGCAGAAAGTAGGAAAGATGGGTCCCGGCAACAAGGCCTGATCAGGTACCCAAGTATAAGAAATAAACTAGATGAAGGAAACTGAGCCTTTAATCTAGGGAAAGTCCCAAAGAGAGGAACAAGAATGAGAAGGAAGCATCTCCGAAGCATGAAGCTGTAAACTCTATCAGAAGAAACTGTTGGAACCCCCACTGAAGTGCATGACCAGGTAGAGAAGACAATGTCTGAAGAGCTGATCAATTGAACCAAGGAAGCAATAGAACCAACAGGTGAACCCCCCCATAATTTTGAATAGGGAGAGGTGCCAGGAACACTGAAATGCAATGCCAGAAACATCTACAAAAAGAAGAACCAGGAACACCAACAGTGCAACAGAAGTACAAACACAAGATAAAGGGCGGTGTCACTGACACACAACATGGGCTAATGTCATGGAAGGTATGCTCACTTGACAAAGGTGGATGAGCCTAAAATGGCATAACATCATAACCCCCCATGACACTTTATAACAGAGTGCAAGTACAAAAACATACAAGGTGTACAAGATCCTAGAAATGCAGAAGTAGGCACTTTATCACAGTGCGTTTACAGAAATGAAAAAGTTACAAAAGAGATACAAAAAGCTCAGAAGTCAGAAAGAAGAGTGAACCAGAAGAACAGTAGAAGAGATCCCAGGACCTGTAAAACCCAAATTATCTGCTAGAGTGCAAAAACTACCAAACTCGGAGGAGAGATAACCTAGAGTAGAATCTGGAAAAAATACCATTGCAACTGAATAGTTCACTAAACCAGCTTTTTGACGATATCTGGTTTGCCAAAAAATGATTCCAGATGAGCAAGATATGGCTCCCAAAAGGCAAAAGCAAACATCAGACTTCAACAGCAAAAAATGTTGTCAGAACGGCAGAACCCAAAACCTCAACCTCCATCATTAGAAAGTGCTCAAAAAGAGTTTTTTGACAGTATATGGAAGTCAGAAAAAGACCCCCGTATGCTCAAGATAGAGCGAAAACAATCCTAGAGGGTCAGAAAAGCCTCAAAAATAGGGTTTAAGCCCCTAGGGCTAAAAAAATTAGGCCCCCTGGGTGCATGGCGCGCGCAGGGGACTGGGCCGAAGCCCTTGATCACCATATGACCAGCCACATAAGAAAAAAGCCCGCGACGGCTAAACAGTCCCCCGGGCGGCGCGGGGGTGGCGAAGCCGGGGCCGAGCGGCGCAGTGGTGGAGGAAAGCCGGCGGAGCGGCAGAACCTGGCGAGGTGGGGCCGGTAGAGCGGCAGGGCCGACGGGGTCGGGGGCCGCTGAGGGCGGCGGGGGCCATGGAGGGTGGCGGTGCCAGAGGAGCCGGAAGCCGGCGGCGGCGCGGTGGCCGCAGGGGTGGTACGGGGGCCAGGAGCGGTGCCTGGGTGGTGCACCCAAAAAAACACTGCACGCGGTGAAAAAACAATTAAAAATTTGTTTTTTTAAATTTTGGCATTGAAAACCGTGCTCGTACGACCCTAGAAGGCCAAGAAATTTCTCCCAGATGCTCTGGTGTCCAAATTGGATGTGCTTTATATAGATTCTAGGGTTTTTGGGCCTTCTGGATGCAACCGTGAGGTCGGTTTTGGTCCAAAGTGCTCCAAAAAATAAAGACCCCCTAGAACCAATAAAAAATACCAGAAAAGACTGGAGAACTTCAAACCCTTGCTTGCTTTAACAAAAAAATGAATAGCCAGCTGCAGGATGGCTCTGATACCATGTTAGTAATAGGAAATGCCCTATTCTCCCAAGAACACTTGCATGCAAACCGGTCACAAAGTAGAAGCAAAGACAGAAGAGAGAAGAAGCTATGGCGGCCAAAAAGCCAGAGACATGATATCCATGTTGAAAGAATAAACTTCTATTATCCACAAACTGAATACAATACAATCTCTTTACTAAAACAAAAGAAGTGGCTCCTTATAAAGGAATCACGAAACCCTAAAAGGGAAACCCTAAGGTTAGCTAAAGAAAACTAGAGTGAATAGGTGAGTTAGTAATTAGATCATAATGATTTAATTAATAACCCGATAGACTATTACTCTAACAAAAAGAACACTAACTATTGATGACAAGAGGAAGATCATTGAAAAGCTACAAGAGAAAGAGTTAGAAATTCAAAGACTTACTGTACATCATCATGAGATCACCAATAAGATTATTCTTATGAGTCAGGAGGAAAAATGAATGAACATAAAACTCATTGAAAAGATAAAAACTATTGGTGAGCTAAGAGAATAAAATGAAAAAATGAAGCATGAAGTAGGAATTCAGCAACAACACAATGACATGATCAAGAGAGCTGAAGAAATCACTCAAAGGATGGATGATTTTTTGGATGAACAAAGAAGATTCAACAATAATACCAGACTAGGGTATACCAAGAATGGAGAATTGCCATACCAAGCTGATCCAAAGAATGTCTACACAAATCCAAGACCAAGAAAGAAGTCATGCAATCACTGTGGAAAACTAGGCCACACATCAAATGTATGCAGGAGAAAAATAAAAGATATTCCTAAATTCACACCTTCATTGATAGGAAATTGTTATAAATGTAACAAGAAAGGACATAAGGCATATGAATCTAAATCTGAGGTGAAACAAACAAAGAAGGAAACCTACATGGACAAATATTGTCCTACTTGAAAAATGCATGGGCATACATCTCTTGAATGCAAGAAGAAGAAAAAGCAAGCATGGAAGCCTAAAGATCAAGAAAATGCTTATCAACCGAAAAGAGTCAGTAACTCATATGTTTGGGATTACAACACATGGGCAAAATGCACAGCATGTGGAATATTTGGACACATAGATGCAAACTGCATGAGAAAATGGATGGGAAATTCTAGGAGCTAGACTAACCCCGAAATGACATGCTTACATTGTCATAAAGTTGGTCATCTAAGAAAGGACTGTAGAGACCGAGTGACAGAGACCAGCACCTTTGCCAATGGAAACACCATTGAAGACATCTGGAAGATGAGAAACAAAATGTGGAGAAAAGCTACAAACACTAATGATGTTGGACCAAGAAACACAAATGGTGACACCTTATCCAATGGATCTGGTGAGATCACCACCCCCACCTAAGATGAACAAGTAAGTATGGAACTGCACTATACTAAGTTATACTTTACATCAGTTCCATTATACATAGATAAAATGCCAAACTAGCATGATTAAAGATGCACTATGGTATTACTTGTTATGATTCTGTGAATTCAATCTCATCAATTAATGCATACCAAAAATCATCGGTTAACATACAAAAGCTAAGTTGTCAAAGCATACCAAGAATCATCTATGTACATGTGAAAACCAAGTTTATCAATACAATCTGAGACTCATCGGTAATCAAGTAAAAAGCACTGTTTTCTTTGCCATATACCAAGATCCGTCGATAAACGTATGAAAATTTGAGTGAGTTGACACTTTCCCTGAGCATTACATTTTCACCAAAAACAAAGTTGGCATGTAACTCGAGAATCTCTGTCTTTGACACCCGACAAGTGGGTAGAGCATTAATTGTGCCACTTAGGGAACTGTCTATAAATAGGGCGATGAAAGAGCTCATTATTCACCAACAATTTTGAGTGAAGAAGTAGAGCAAAGCAGAGAGAAACTAGAGCGACCAGATTGCAGAGCACTCCAAGAAGATTCATGACATTCAGACTCTGAACAGACAAAAACTATAGAAGGTTGAAGTAAGTAACAAAGATCACTAAGCTCACTGTTTCATTTTATAGAAAAGCCCTAAATTTTTGAAATCATGGAAACCACTTCCTGTGCAACAAAGATCAAGAATGCTAAGGAAAAGAAGGTGAATCTGATAAAGAACTCCACCTGTGAAGAACCAAAGTATAAAATTTGTCTAGAGGTTTCTTCGCAACCTGACGATGCTGGAGCATTCTCTAGAATTGCACCTAGGGTTTTATTGATTGAAGATGTTCATTCCTACATTCATTGCAAGATACCCAAGATAGGAGATCTTGAAGTTGATCAAGATTACAAGAATCTTTATACAGGCAAAACCACAAACGAGGAACACAAAGACATAGATTTCAAAGGGATGAATTGTGTCCTAATGTTCCCGAGAGAGTTCAAGACCGAATGGATTCGGGTAGTGCTAAGCAGAGTGCACGACCAAAAGATGTGGCTATATGAGCCAAAAATGATCACTAGAGATGTGATACATGCTGTTACCAATTATCCTATAACTAAAAAGGAAAAATCTCTTAAACATCCTACTCGACCCAAAATTGAGAAGATGACAGGAGCAATATGCGATAACATAGGATTGAAGGTTAACACCATCACCGATCAAGAACTCAAGTTTGGTGCATGTGTACTAGGCTACAAGATATATCAATCCAGTAGGCTAAATGAAATAGCATGTGGAGCAGTTGACATTGCCTATAAGATTGTTAAGAAAGGTCTATAGTTAGAGCTATCCGAGATTCTACTAAAGTAGTTAGATGAGAACATGGGGACAATCAGGTCTACAAAGTCCAACTCATGTAAGTTCAGATCACTTTTAATGTGTACATTCTTCTACTTTTAGAAATTCTTTCCATCCATAGGAAATGTCAACTAGGATACTTCCCGACCAGTGACCATACAAATCAGTGAATTCATCAAGTCACTAGGTGACAACTTTGTATCAGTTATGGATGAATACTTCAGTGGATTTAAGGAAAGAATGCATAAAATAATGAGGATTTCAGAACAACTAGTGGAAAAGTATAGAACTGATATATGTTTTATGGTGGACATTGATTACACATATATCAAACCAGCTATACTGAGAACAACATGGTTAGCACCTCTTGACTATGATGTTAACATAGATCAAACAACCAATGTTATTGAAGCATTGATAAATGAACCAGTGGACAAGTCACAACCTAAGTTTGGAACCTATGAGGAAGCCAATGAAAGAATTAAAACAGGCTTAGTTGTGAAGAAGATTGACAGAAAGAAAGAGAAAATGGTCAAGACACTGAAGAAAAAGTTGTCGCTGAATGATGAAGAGTCTGAGCAAAAGGATGACACCGAGGGAAAGTCACCCATCGGTGAAGAAGAAGAATTGAGTAACTTAGAATCTACAAATTTTGATGCACCTCCCCCACCACCATCAAAGAAACAAAGGACTATAGCTGCATCTAGGACTAGAAGTCAGACAACTAAAGTTGCAACTGCATCACCGATCAAGAAAGGACAGGTGAGAAATTATAAAAGGAAGCCTCAAATAGGTCAAACATCAGAACCTAAGAGGAGAAAGAGATTAATTAGAACTAAGGAAGGCATAGAGGATACTGAATAGGATGAACAACCTGTAAAGAGTTAAAATCCTAAAACAATTGATGAAATTGCTGCATCAATTTACAAATCAGGTGGCATATCAAATCCTAAGGTTAGACAATGGTTAACTCTTAAACCCAAGGATCAAGATAAGATTGAAGATGCCATCATTAAGGAAATGATTGGATACAAATATGTGCCTATCCAATTTGGAAAAATGATGCCACAAGAACTTCTTGATAGGATTTCAACAAGGTGATCATATGAAGAAAAATAGCTAAGGGAAAGATCCCTAGTTTCAATTATGCCACCCGAATCCAAGATGGAAGAAATTGATGAAATGATGAACAAGCATTCATAGAAGTTCTTAAAAAAATAAGAGCCTACAAAGTACTGGAGGGAAAATTCATCAAGCTTGACAAAGAAAGTGATGACATCTGGAATAAGATCATCAACCCACCTAAAGAGGAATCAAGCCCCGAGCCACAATTAGCTCTTACCGAGGAGCCTCACAATGAAGAAGATCAAGCTAAACCGAGCCCAAAACACATTTTTATAAATGATGGTGAGAATTTAAATGAAGAAGCATTGAACACAACAACTAAGAAGGATATGGACATTGCAGATGAAACATGGCCCGATAATACTATCATTGATTCCCAGAGAAGATCCTGCAGAAGAGGTACAAAAAGATAAAGATGTCAGTGTTTTCCCAGCCCAAACCAACAAATAGGACATAACTACAGATGTTTTAGAGGTGAATATACTGAGCCAAATACCACTATTGATACAGGCTATCAATATTATCTCACAAAAGGAGAATTCACCCAAGCCAGATGCAACCATATCCGAAGATAAGGGTAATGATGAATAGAAAGATACAACTAATGAACATAATGTACTAGATGGAGAACCAAAAGGAACAGATGAAGAGCACAAAGATAAAAGTGAAGAAGAGAAGAAAGATGATGCTACTCCTAAGGATACTGAAGGAGATACTGCAGATAAACTGAAGGTTGATGTGGAGACGTCCACCCCCAACCGACAGGCAGATACCGAGCAGCATGTAAGAGACACAACACCACCAAAGCCTTCATCGAGTACATCTAACCAAGAAAAGGATCTTGCTATGGTGCTACATTTAGGTAATTCCCATACAATATCCAAGAAGAACAAGAAAAAAAAACTACAAGTTACACTTGATGAAATAATAGAGATACCAAAATGTGATCCAACTACATTGGATTATGAGTCTCTAATTGAGTATGGAGAAATATGTTAGCGAAAAGCTATGCAAGAAAAGCTTAGGAAGGAGCAAAAAGAATCACAAGTGCTACAAATGACAAGGGACATATTAACATAGATTGTTCTTGACATAGATGTTGATCACAATGCCCCAATATTTGATCAACTTACCGTTCTTACCGACACCATCCAATCACAAAATGTGGATGTAGAAAAAGCAATTGAAGAATGAGCAGAGCAGAAGTGCCAGTATAAGTTAATAGAAAAAATCAACCAAGAAGTGGAAGAGAACAAGGTGAAGCTTTCTAAAAAAGTGAGTAAGAACCTATCATTTCAGAAGCAATAGCCTTAGTTCAAAAGTTAAGCACTTTAGAGAAATTCACTAAGGAGAATTGTGAAAAGATTGCACAAATAGATGCAGATCTTAATTCTAGTGCTCAAAATATCTCAACAATAGAAAATGCAATACAATTGCATTATGCAAAGGTAATATAAGCTAAGAAGTTGAGACTTCAAATCCAAGAGGCGGAATCAAAGTTTAGGGACGAGTAACCAAGCTACAGGCTCTACTCTTACCGAATCTGACACTACTACAGAAACATATGACAATGGCAAGGCAATTAATAGCCACCCCGGAGATGTCTGTCACTGAAAGCATCTATGATATGCATGCCAGGATCACATTAGAGAAAATGACACTTGAAAATCTTCAAGAGAAATGGGAGAAGATGATGGAGGACATAAACAACTCTCACTCCCAAATTTTTGACAAGTTGTAAGTGATTACACCTTTGCCCTTACTATCAGAAAAGGGGGAAATTTATATGCTGCAATAGGGGAAATTGATAGGATACAAAGGGGAAAATGAAATGTATAAAGGAGATGATAAGTGTATATACATATACTATACCAACATATACATAGGGGGAGTCATAAATGACAAAGTGAACACATGGTGTACATTACTAAACATTTTAGTATTTGCACATATCAGTTTTTGATACTAATGTCAAAGGGGGAGATTGAAGACATATTTTTGCCATTAGTATGAAAGGAAAAAAAAATTAAAACCGTCGGTAACACCAACACTGGAAGTCAGGTTTAGTGCAACCCGACAGACAAGTTCAAGCAAACCCAATGACACAGTGCAACCCAAAAATGTTACAAGGGAACCTGACAGAATAACCCTGTTGGTTGTATTTCTTGTTTTGGCAGTTTTCTTGGTTCCCTGTCCTTCTCTCTATGATCTGGAATATTCAAGTCAGTTGTCTCTCGTTCCTTTTGGCCTTACTTGTGTCAAGTTTTTAGGTTTTCAAGTCTGAACTTACCTTAGTTTGCAAAACCCTGAAAACCCTAAGTCTTCCAATGTTAAACGTTGAAAAACAAACCCTAAGTCATGTCGTTATGTTTCGCTATTACTTTTTCTATCCACTTGAGTCATGTGTTTTAATAAAGTCACCTCGTCGCATTACTCCAACCAAATATTCCTCAAATCTTCCCGACTTGGCGATTTCCTTTTGTCGCATGGTTTCATTCAAATTCAGAATATTTCTTTGGTATTCTGAGACTCTGTGATTTCTTCATGTCGGGTAGTCGCAGGATAACTATGTTATAAAGCTTTATGCAAAAGGGACCCACTGCTTGGTCAGGTAATCGCAGGAAATTCTCAACAGTTATTAAAATGTCTTCAGACTTCACGATTACCTTTTGTCGCTTTATCACCAAATGAATCAAAGTTAAAATTTAAGCAAGGCCTTCAGTCGCAAGGTCTTGAGATGGAACAACGGTTAAGATATTTTGACTTAGGCATCACGACTGACCATCTGAGGTTTGGAATAATGCGTAGTCAGGTTGTCGCCAGAACATGTTGATGACTCGGTTCTCCATTTTGCAACAAGTAAACCAATGATTATGTGACATGTGTCATAAGGTGGGTGGATGTCAAAGGATAATCGCATGGTCGCCAGAAATAGAAAATAGACTTAGCGACAATGAGACTAAGTGCTTTCCTTTCAGTCGCAGTGTCTGAGAAAGATTTAAGGGTGTGCATGAATATTTAGCGATTAGGCGACGACCGTAGGATAAAGGGATCAGAGGATCTAACGGTGGTCACAAAGTCTGAGAAGAAAAGTGCCCAAAGGGAAAATTCCTCCCGACTTGGCGATTAAGGTATGTCACACAGTCGTCAGAAGTGGAAAAAGGGCGCATATAACCTGTTATGGTAAAATTAAACATTCAGGACTTGTATTCCGCGATCGGGCGACTAGGTTTGGTTGCATAGTCTTGCCATGAAACAGAAACACTCAGAGACTAGGAGATAACCGTAAGAATTTAAGGGAAACGGTTAGTCGCAAGGTCTCAGAAAGGATAATGGGTTAGTCTTAACTGTGCGTGACTATGATTTCAGTTGGGTCGCGTGATCGCCAAATGGTGATTCGGGTCAGCCAAAGATAAGAAAATGCATTTTCGCTGTGTCTCGAGATAAACCATGGGTTAGTGACAGAGGCTCGCGACAAAGAGACTTTATGCAGTCGCGCAGTTGCCTGATCCCAAAATCTAAAAAATGGCGGTAGTTTTTGATGTGACAATATGAATCGCTCGGTAACCAATCACAGGCTTGTATTTTGATTACTGTGCAAAAAGAGTAGCTAAGATGTAAGACAGTTAACGAATCATAGTGTGACATGTCAACTCTTTTGAATGCAGTTGGATTGTTCTGAGGATTCACTTTTCAAATTTTATCTCCTGTCAAGCTCGGGAACTATGGCTAGGTTTTCATCCAAGTTCACAGTATGTCGAATTAATGACAGAACTGATATTTCTGAATCATGAGCTGCGTACTCTGAATGATGACTATAAGGAGTTAATGGTGCATTCAATTGCATTCACTGTGCTTTTAGTTTTCAGAGCCCAAGTTGCTAAGTTTTCAGAAAGAAGAGATATTTTGCTCAGTTTGTAGTGTTTCCAGAGTTGATCAAAGAGTTCTAAATTTTAGAAAATTGTACACAGGACGGTCAGCTAATCTCTGAGATAGATTTGTTTCAATATCAGTAAGGAATAAGAGATTCAAGGTGTTGCAAGTATGAGCGGGGCTGTGAGTGTTGCTTCGACAAGTGGAGGAAGTGGAGGAATAGAAAGGAAACGCAAGTTTTTCTGATGAATTCCTCCCTCTCCTACCTGGTTCAACACAGAATAAGAAGTCTAATGCTAATGTTCTCCTTAATGAGTACAAGGACATTCGAGATGCTGTGACTCCAGGCACAACAGGTTTCTCCCTTTTTAATTATTTTTATAAAAATTCTGATAAACCTATCCCAGTATCAAACTCTTGGACCTGTGGTTTAGCCAGGTTACTTGTTCCTGATGTCTTCCTAGATGTAGACCTATTCTTAGACCTAGCCAATCACTATGATGTTTTGACAAAGACCATCAAGAGGGATGATGGCACTACCCTTTTAATTTTGAATAGAAACTCATTTATGCAGGCTTTTGGCTTATTTAGTACCATGTCTACTAAAATTGATATGACAAAGCGGGAGAAGAGGTATAGTTCAAAGCTTGGTATTGCTAAAGGCTTATTGCAGATACACATGTTGAAAGAAGTGAAAAAATACTTAGATCCTATGGCTGAGCCAAGTCCATATTACTATAAGGATCTACACTTCTACATTAAGTATATCTCTTATGCTCTGTGTAGAGTGCTAGGGAGAGATGGAGATGCAGAGAAAATCAATGCTGGCATCCTGATGATGGTGCTAGACTTAAAAGAGGTGCATTCAAGCACCAGTTATGATTATATATAGCACATAATTGATGAAATGCATGAGGGTTTCATTGCAACCCAGAAAAGACTAAAGAATCCAAAGGAGAAGGAGCCTAAATTTTTGTATCACTCGGTTCTTATGCATCTCCTCTTATACTTCAATTTTTTAATCATGGATGTTCATAACTTAACTCCTCAGAGGTTCTACCAATCAGCACCAAATCCCATCCAATTTTGGGTCAGGGTTTGGAATTACACTTCTAGGGAGTGTGACTACTGTGCTTTTCAGAATTGGATTGTGTATCCAATGGTGCAGAGTTTGGGAACAAGCAGGACAA
>MU225514.1:234223-280061 GCA_018584345.1 Thuja plicata | reverse complement strand
CAGTAACCAAATATATATACTCAAATGTCTCATAAAATGCTAACTAAATAATAATCATAGTCCATCATAAAATCTAAGGCGTCAAGCAATAGTCCTGTCAGTCTAACATAGAAAGATTCTAGGGTGGGCAATACATAACACATCTAATCTCTTTAAGTAATTATAATTAATTAACATAAGATAATTTTAAACATTAATAATGAGCATCTCACATATAAGCATAAAAGTCTATCAGGTGATCCTTTTAGCATTAAGGTCCTAAACTATCGTTGACACACAAAAAGATGTATAGGAACATACCTATGCAATATTATTATTTCCCATATTAAAATATGAAGTTATGGTGAGTTGGAAGAAGTTCAATTTAAGCAACCATCTCAAGAAGGGTCATTCTAACCTATAGCTCTTCCTAATTTCTAGTGAGCATAACCAAGACTTGATCGGGTTGGAGGGGCATTACAAGAAGCAAGTATACACCTTCCATATTGCTAGATGAAGGGGATACTTGCCGAAGGACAATGCATTATGTACCCCAAGTTATAGATGATTTATAATAGACGTGATTTCAAGGAAAAGATTATAGACAAGGATTTAAATCTCCTGGAAAAAAAAAAAGTAGAAAATCATCATGTAGAACAAACAATTCTATGCAAGAAAGGATATCATGTTGTAAATGACATAAATCCACAAAGGGAAAATGGGTCCTCATGAAAGATAAGAAATTTGGAAGAAAGAATCCTTGTCCACCAAGTTGAAAGACAAGGAAAGGGACCTATTTGTTGCTCACAGAGAAAATTTAAAAATGAAAGCATAGCATTGTGCAAAAAAAATTTATCCCCCAATAAGGTGGACCGCTGAGATAACATTATGTGGAGCAACATAATAGGAAAAAGGGATGCTAGTGTACAATATTTTTAACATTAAGAAAAAGTATAAGATCCATTTTTAGGCAAATAAGACATCTATCTACTAGATCTTGAACAAATTGTCTAAATTCAATACAATCAACAAGAGAATGTGTGTTGCTATGATGAAAAAGACAATTAAAATCACCATTATGTGATTTGTGATTCTTTGGAAAATGTTGAAAAGGAAATTGAATCTTTGTAACATACCTAAGCCTCCAAAATATTCTCTTAGCAAAGGCCAAACTATCTTCTAAAGGAGTGTTATGATGTGATGGGATTGGAAAAAGAATTTGTAAACAAGGAGGTTTTGATTTTGATGAAGAAGGATCAATGGGATTTGAAGAAGGAAAAGTGTTGTCTTGAGGTATAAATCCAATAATATTCCTAGTGACTTGTGTAGAAGGATCTATAGGGACCTTTATACCTTGTTCGTTAATTCCAAGACCTTGTTCACTATATCCATGTTGAAAAGTAATTCCATAGCCTACATTATAATTAGGAAGGGGGACTTTCATCTCAAAAGGTTTGTGAAAACATGTGGTATACGAAGGAATGGTAGGAGGATTGATCTCTTTAGGGAGATTCAAAAACCTATCATCTTTAGTGACATCCTCTTTGGATTGGGAAGAAGAAGGTTTATCAAGATCTTCATCCTTACTTAATGTTATCTTAGGAGATAAATCATGAAGGAAATGCATCACATCAGTATTTTTGAAAATATTTTGATAAAGAGAAGAAGCTCTACGAGAAAGAAGAGGATCTAAAGAAGTGCATAAACTAGCCTTCGTAAACTCTTGCATCAAGTTAGCTTTAGGAGGAGAGAATCTAGGACTCTCTATTGTGGTATTGTTAGGAGTATGATCTCTATCCTCATTAGTAAAAGACAACCTAGGAAAAATGCTAAGGTTGTTTATGTCAATGTCATCTTTAGATTCATCGTTTTCAACAAAGACTCGTGAAATTAACATACTCCATGCATTTGATTTAAAATTATATTATAAAGTCACATGAAACATGGATAAAAGCATTTTTTTTTAAATTATAGGAAGGAAGAACATTTAAAATTCTCATGATTCCATATGTAAGAGTACCATTAAGGAATGCAAGCAACATAAAATGCAAGAAGCTATTCTCTACCTCATGACTTTGATAAAGGGAAGTAAGGAGGAATTTAACCATATGAGAAATAAGAAACCAATTCAAATTAATAAATTTCATCATGAAAATGACTACTACCCAAATTAGATCTAGTAATGGAAATTAGAAGTGGAAATGTAAGGATGTCGGGTTCACCAAAATGTGATGAAAGAAAATAGGGTAAGGCAAGGGACAATAACTAGGATGGATAACCAAACTAGGAAGATCCACAAACAAATTTGAAAACCAGTATTTTAACTGACCTGTGATTGGGACTGCGTCTATAATAGAAAGTATGGGGCGCTTATGAGGGCTTGAGGAAAGTTGGAGGTATGGGGTGAGTCAAACTCGCCCTGTACCAATCAAGGTCAAATGTAACTTTTGTTGACTGAAACTCTTTGTCTAACTTTTTTGCCACTATCTTACACCTGCGTGATCTGTAACCTATACTTGCACACATAAAAGTAGGAAAATAGTTGTGGAAAGGGGTTTCACTTGGTCAAAACCTTGTTAAGGAATCAACCTCGAAATCAAATTGAAATTGTTTGAAATGGAAAGGAAGCATGTTGTTAGTAGCAAAGGCTTGATAAGAAGGATAAGAAAGTATTATACCTTGATGATGCAAATGCTTCTTGAAATGAGATCATAGGTGTTGATGCAATAGCATGACTCCACAAAGACCTAAAAGAAAATCACAAAAGACATGATTGCATGATGTTTGTGGAATGTTTGCCACAAATGAAGTATGAAATGTCTTGGTTGCTTGAAATGCTTGAATGCTTGATTGCTTGAGATCATGCATTCTTGTGGATGGATGGATAGTAATGGATGCTTGGTCATAAATGGTTCTCAAAATGAGGGAGGTAGCTTTCTTTTATTCCTCACCTAGTCCATTTGGAGCCCAAAACTCGAAGAGTGCTTACTAGGATTAGAAATCCTACTAAAAGCCCAAATGGAAACCACAATTCCAATTTGCATGTAAGATACGGAGTATGAGATGACTTTCTAGGTACAAGGTGAGTTAGACTCGCCCCATACCCATAAACTTACCCCATAGTGGAAATTTTAGGCTCAAATTCAAATCGGGAGCCAATCGGGAAATTAGGATTCCAAAATTGTATTTAAAGTTGAGCTTGAGCTTGAGATAAATACAAAAGGACACCAATAGTTAAATAGGGCCTATGTATGTAAGGGGAAATAATTAAAGACGCACACCTAAAATGAAGGGCCTGCATAGAAATTAGATCGAAAGAGGAGCCAAATTTAAATATTTATTAATTAAATGCAGACCAAAGTTCTATAATGCATAGGAGAATGACCACACACTAAAATGGGTGCTAAATAAGTATAGATTGTACAATTTAGCAAGGTGCTTACAATTTTTATGCTACAACACTATATTAAATTGGGTCTACAACTTGTCATTTCAACTACCTCACTGAACGACTTTTCATCCGTTAATGGTATAGTAAGCTCAGGTAGTTAATGGCATTAACTATGAAGTACTTATGAAATCAGAACAATGAAGCAAGAGAAGTAAATGCATACATAGCCAATTTACAAAATAAAAACCATAACTATTCCATTTTTCTTGTTCCCCTTCTCTCTTCCTCAACATTTTGTGCTTTGTAATGAAAATCACAATTGTTACTACAGTGTATTATATTATTATATACCATCTTCTCATGCATTTGTAGTGTGAAGCAATCCAAGATTTATTTCCAATATTATTCAAAAATCCTGGTTGCCACAGACGTCGAAGACTAAAATGGAGTCTTGACTAAAGTAGCCCCTCAAATTAGCAATCAAAATATTTTTTTCTTCCTTTTTGTGTACAAGTTTAATCCTAAGAGAAGAACAATCTAGTTACATCTTTCCTAGATCTTCCTTCTTGTTATTAAGTTTTTCATTTGAAATAGTTAGTAGCATTGTCATTTTATTACCTTACACATTTTATGTTCATTGTGAACTCGTTATTTCTGTTTTGCATGTACAGAAACCTATTTTGGGCATATTCAGGCATATTCATGCTTTTTTCACATGTCGAGGTAGGACGATAGTTTGGCACAACGACTCCTGCGTATGCGCTACTGTCTGAAGAAGAGACTCTCAAAAAGTTCCTTAAGACTGGCATTTTCCATTTCTGTGCGAATTAGATTGTAATTTTTACTTTGCAAAGATAAATCTTCAATAGTTCTTTATAACTGAGTACTGAACCTTGTGATTGAACGTTTGTTACTATAATCTTTCTTCTTCTTTTTTTCGGTTATAAACAATTGTAAAGAGGATAATAGAAACAATCGTTAGAGCTATTGATTCATTCCAATGGGAAATGTATAAATTAGTTTTAAAAAGATCTTAGTTCTTTTTTGTTAGATTAATTTTTATATCTTGTAATTTATAATTTATGTTAGACATGTTCATCAATTCTAACTAAAGATATCAATCTGTATATGCAACAAAACTCTAAAATTTATTAGTGGACTATATTACTATCTTAAAAGATCAAGGTACTGATAAGAGACTATCATGTATAACAAATGCACTACACCTTTTTCGTGCATAAAACAATAAGAAATTACTAAGATAGATGACTTATTTCATCGTTTCCATTGGTAATATTGCATGACATATCATCCTCCTAGTTCCATTTGTAGACTAAAAGTCACTAGTTAAATTTTCCATAAATCCTCATATGTTAGTCACCAATTAAATATTCAACATCTTAATATAGGAGGTGACCAACTAATACTTATGTCATACAACCCTTCTTATAATTAGACAACTCACAAATTGTTATAGCTATCTTTCAAAATACAATTATGTGGCATGAATAACTCCATCAACATGAATGAGATTAATCTAATTAAAACATAGATTTATACAACCTATAAACAATTTGAAATATTTTTGAAGGCCAAAAAACATGATTGAATTATTGAACATAGCAAACAATTTGAATTAAACCGACACAACCTAATATTTTAAACCAAAAACCTGAACTATGAGATTGACTAACAAAGTTTTAAAAAATGCATAATGCCCAATAGAGTATATCTAAAAATTACTCAAGACAATCTCAAAAATCTTGAAATGTGCAAATTTACAAATTATACTAAGCTCAAAAAAAAAATGTGTACAATATTTGATGTTAAATGTTTAATTATAGAGTAAATCATTTCTTATGTATTAGTTGATTGATATATAAGCTTGCATTTGATTTATTATCAATTCTATTTGGTAAGCACACTTGCATTTCATTCATTGTCTATCATTAACATAGATTGATTTAGTTATCCTCTAGCTTTTTATAGGGACAAGTTTGAATTTTATGGACTTTTAACTGAACTGTGAACTGAAAATCAAATTATATATGTATTATCTTGCTTGTTTGTGTTTATGATAAGGCTTGAGAATTGTAACAAAACATGCCACCAACCCTACCCTAGTTTGTGATGGAGGTACATGCCCTAGGCAAAGTGCGGAACATTTTGCATTTCAAAGTTACTCCCCTTTTTGAATGGGAAGACATGCAAATTTGCATTTAGAACATTGAATTCATAGATGTAAGCTTTTCTCACATATCAAAATTGTTTGATGCGTAGACATGAAATTTAATTATTGTCTATTTTACACATAAATTGAATTCAATTTTGCTTCGTCCCAGGATGGCCTCCTATGCCGAGCACTATATGGAGATGCTTGATGGGGTCATTGTGCGTCCTTCATACCTGGCCTACCGATGGAGTCACGCTCTCCGTATTTCTTTGGGGTCTTTCAGAGTCGGCTCTCACCGGCTCCTCATCCAGACAGATCACCACATTGACAGGGCTGACCGGATCTGTCGCCTTTGCACCTTGTTGGAGACCAAGTCCGAGGCACATTTCATTTTCCAATGTCCCGTTTACTACGAGATCAAAGGGAGATTCTACTGCCTGCTCAGAGAGTGCAATTCCCTTGCCTCCTTCAGATACACCAATCAGGGGTGCCTTGCTCTTTATCTTCAAGAGACCACACGGCTTCGGGATTCCACCCTCTAGCTTATGTTCCAGTCCAACCAGAGATCTGATCATCTTATCACATCCTTCTTCACTTCAGCGTCTCTTGCCCGAGGCACAAAGCGTCGTCTTGGTCCTCCTTCTGGACACACCATGCTTGTGAGACCTCGTAGTGATCGTAAAGATCACACTCAGCAGCAACACTCTGCCACCAGTGTTACCCAGAGACGGTCCAAGGCTCCTTCTAGTCTTGGATTGTATCCTTCAGTGCTTGATTACTTCTCGCCCACAAAGAGCCTCTAGGCGCTCTCCCTGGTTCTTCTGTTTTCCATTTTCTGCTTTCTTGTTATTATTCTTTCCGCGGACACCGTTTGGTGCTCTTGATGTTGGTTGTTTTGCTCTGTATGTTCCCAATCCCTTAGACCCTTGGTGGTCTCTTGTTGGACATTAATAATTTATCTTATCTTATCTTATCTTATCTATCTTATCTTATCTTAGTCAATAAATCCAAATTTTGTAGACTTGTTAAATGAATTTTGAAATTGAAATTGAAATCTAAATTTATCATCTAATTTGAATTTACGAGAAGGTATGACCAACTTATAACACATTAAAGGCATCGATTTGTAGTAAAAACACGTCCTAATAAAATTATGGAAGTTTGTTAAAAGATTGTATAATTTAAATAATATGAGCCATGGACATAAGCTTGTGTATAATATTTACATTTACAAACTCACAATTGGATAAATTGCAAATAAAAATATAAGTGAAATACTTTGTCTTTTTTCACCATTATAAATAAATAAATAAAATTGTAGTAATGTACTTCAACATACAAAATAAATGTCAATACTAATCTATCTATAACATCTAGAATGTCAATACTTAATCTAAAATATCACATATTTAAAAAATAATAACAATTTTGTTATTGTATTCGAACATGCAATCAAGGTACACTATAAAATACTTGAAATGAACATCTTCTAATTGTTTTAAATTGTCTGTGCAATTGCATTAATAGTTGATAGCATATGTAACTGCTAAAGAAACAGGAAGCTTCTATGGACTGGATATAGTTGTCTTGTTCTTCGGTGGAGCATATGTACATTATCAATGTTGGAAATTTTTTATTGAACTGGACTTGTGACATTGCATACATATTTAGTTTACAGGTAAAATGGCATAGCCATATTAAATCCAGCTGTGCTGTTAGTGCCGAAGGCCTCGCATACATTAAAATTCAAAAAGTTGACCGTTCCCCTAAAGAGACCAGAATACCTGATTACTAAATGTCTTAAACAATCACTGCGATCAAAATAAGCTTATTAATAGCTGTTCCTGTTCACGTACAATCAGTAAGAATGTCAAGCACTTCATGTTCCAAGTTCTACCAAAGTAATTTCATTTCTGAGAATACCTGATTACTAAATGTCTTAAACAATCACTGCGATCAAAATAAGCTTATTAATAGCTGTTCCTGTTCACGTACAATCAGTAAGAATATCAAGCACTTCATGTTCCAAGTTCTACCAAAGTAATTTCATTTCTGAGAAAAAAACAACGCATTGTTAATGCGCTCTTCATATAAAAGCACAAATAGGGGTGACAAAATGACTGGGCGTCCTTAGAAAGCAACATCTTAACTAGAGAGTGCAATGAGAATTCCATCTGTTGCCAATTCATTTAACCTGCATGGCAATTTCAGAGTGCTGTTACATATAAAAGCGCTCCAACAGTATATTTAGAATCTTGTTAAATGTGACAAGAAAATGTCAACCAGCAAATGCATATTGGGACAGCACTCCTTTGAAAAGATAATATTGTATTATCCTTCTAATTATTTACATTCAAAAGTTACTCGAATACGAAAAAGTTGAGTGTGTTACATACTTAAAGTTTCAGCATTGACAATTCCGATTATAATTTAAGGATTGTAAGGCTTTTTAAGACCAATTAAACACGCGACAATCTTAATGTACTTTTTGCTGCTTTGAAATCAGGTCCTATAAACGCCTATTGACACAAGTCCAAGAAACTTGTTCCAGATGTTGAAAGGTAATGCTTCATGAAATGTAATGAAGCCTTTACTCTCTCCAAAAATAAAGTATGGAGATAAGAAAATGAAGAAAATAATACTGGGCATCACGTATACATGATTAAGAATAGGCTTTGCTTGCACAAAAAGCTTCCACGTGAAATACCCAGATAAATTCAAATTAAAGAGAGATGGAAAACCAATTTATAGTACAATGGATGTTCTTTATAGAGCGAAGCATTCGAGCTCTTTCATCAGAAATAGCGCAGTTGTCAAGACCGGCAAACATTAAACATTTTAGGCTTTGAAAATACACAAGCCAGTATGATTGCCCAGGATTTCAAAACCTAATTTCAACGAAGAAATCTTATAAGAAAATAAAACAAAGTTAATGCTGGAGTTATACAAAAGCAGCTGAAATGTTTGAATTTGTGCCCATGGGGTTAATCGAAACCCAAGTTTTTTACCACAGTGCAGCCCATATTGCAAAATATATTGGCACTGATTTTCCTTGAATTAAACCCACAAACCTTGACTCCGTAGAGTACATCTAGTTCTTCTTTGAAAGGCCCATCCTCTGAATTCAATTTCACTGGCAAAAATTATGAACTTCACTCTCAAGGCATTAGCTATGATCTTTTGCAAAAATTAATTAATGGTATAAAGAGTCATTGTATAACACATGAACAGCCATGATTGCCTCCATCGTCCTCTTCATCATCCGATCCAGACGAATCGCTGCAAATAAGCATAAGATCTCAGATAAAGTACTAAAGCAAAGGATATCATGAATCAAAACCAACTCAATGAAAACTCAAACATTAGTTGTTTCTGACTTTTTAGGGAGAAATTTTTCTTGTAATGCTGTTCTTAAATTGATGTATACTCAAAACTCCAGAAAGTTCTAGAGTTGAACCATGATAAGTTTCCTAAGTCGTGATGAACTTATTCATTCAAAGTAATGCTTGAAAACTAAGTTGACAAAAAATGCAGGAACAGGTAGGATTTCCAAAACTTTTAACGAAATAGAAACATCTAACTTATAAACATTAAAAAAATAGAAATCTAAAGTTTTTATACAGAATAAGTAAAGGTCACAAAACACATTCATGTTTATGCAAGAATGCCTTTTGAATTTGTCATACCACTGTCTAAATGTTTCAAAGCAAATGAACTTTTAGATGCTTTTACAGATTGAAGATTCTAAATTCTGAAAATTGATGTTTTTAATTTTCTGCATTATTATGAACTTTTATTTTGATCACACTGTGGAAGCCTACCAAATTTTGGATGTCTTTCATTCAATTTAAATATCTAGTGAAGCAATTGAGCTCAATTTAAATATCTAGTGAAGCAGTGAAGCTTTCTAAGGGCACAAACTAAGCTCCATATTATAGTCTTACCACAAACATGCATAAGACATACTGGCTTAAATGTCAATAGCTATCAAATCACATTATTTGATACAATCTTACAGGTTCAATGAGATTGTTAATTATCAAAAAGGTGCAACTAAATAAAAAGTGAGAACCGCAAAAAATACTCACCTTTATATGTACCTCTAAATGCAGAGCTAAATATCCTAGAAAATCAGTTTATGTAAGGAGAACCAATGAAGCTATCATCAAAGGCACCAAGGTGGAATCCACTTTCCTAACAATTAATTTCACTGCTCTCAAGGAAGATGCCATGAATCTGGTGATACGGGACCAATTGTGAGGTCTAGAATGAGCTTATTAAACATTGGCAACATCTACAATTAGGTGCTGTTCTCACAGTTATATTAATATTCTATCAGAATTAGATCGCATAGTGTCTGAATCAATCTTTATTGGCCCATATTTCATGAGTAGTGGTTCACCAGAACCCACCTCTCATGAACATGAATGGTCCACTTAATACTCATTGCATCAAGATGATGCTCACAGAGGTGAAGCATAGGGACTTCCTGGGAGGTCACCTATTCCAATGTTACTGCGACTCCTGATGCTTCGCTCTTGTGAGCATCACCTAGATGCAACGAAGTCAAATCAGTACTAGGATGATGCATCAGGAGTTGGAGTAAAATTAGAATGGTTGACCTCCCAGGAAGATCCAATGCTTCACTCCTCTGAGCGTCAGCTAGATTCAATGAGCACTAAGTGGATCATTCATGCTCATCAGAACTGGGTTCTTGTGAACTACTATTCATGAATTGTAAGTCAATAAAGATTGATTCAAAAACTGCGCAGTTGAATCTGGGGTGGGAACTTAGAATATAGTTGCCGAATTTGCCAGGGTGGGTGGGAATAGTACTTGTTAATCAACCTGAAAGAATAATGGCATCAATTTCTTGATCAGTTCATAACTATGCCCCCGCCTAGCCGTTCTTTCCCTTAAGCTAGCCGTTGGGAAGCAGGGTGGGCCCCTACTATTCGAAGAAGCCATTCAGAGCATGTTTGCCTGCTAGCGCCCACCTCCAGCTATTAAAGTTGCTAGAATAAGCTAGAATTCGTTTCTGCCATAACTATGCCCCCAATGCAGGGTGGATGGGAGGCTAGCCGTTGGGTTGGGTGGGAATTGCCCTGCAGCTTATAAGGGGTGCCTGCTAGAAAAGGGCCACCCCCATTCAAATAGTAGAGCTCATAGCAGATCCCATCGCAATGTTCACATACAGAAATCTCAGTCAATTCCAACCATCAATGCAATCCCAATTTACGATCATCTATTCACTAATGCCAAAGACCCATACAATCCCAGGGGCCAGAGCCGGGGCCAGAAACCATCACGAACCTGTCACAACAATGTACCTAATACCATACCCCGGAAGACCAGAACCCATCGGCAACTAGAATCTCCCAGGTGTTCATAGGGAACTTTATCTATTCCCACCCACCCAATTATAGTCGGTAGATTAGTGGTGGCAATAAAGCATTATATAGTTGACACCATTGCTGAACAAAGTACAATAATCTCGTAATACTGTGGGTTGTGGTCTCCAACTTGAACCTGTTTGTTATCATCAACATCAATAGAGAGACCAGTAGTAATAATAGGGCAAAGGCTCTTTTCAGACTCTTCAAATATAAACTATAAATACTTATTATTTCTCTGATCTCAACAGGATGAGCATCTAAAGATGATATGGTCTTCAATCTCCAGCACTTAAAGAGAACCTAACTTTCGAATCATGCCCTCAGGATTACAGTGATCTGTCCCAATAGAGATAGCCTGACCACGCTTCCATTTGATCAAGTAAGAACTCAAGGCTGAGTCACATATGTTGTTGAGTAAATTCTACAGAAGTCCAGAACAGTAAGGTCCTCAGTAACCGCTACATAATGTTTTGCATAGAGGCCAACTTGGGGCTTGAGTAGCCAGCTGAATCAGGGAGCAAAGTAGTTTTGTATGAACACTTGCTAGATACTGTAACAATGCAGAGAGTTTAATATACCTTATTTAAACTACAACGTTTTAAAAAATGGTACATATTCTCCAATGCTGGGCACTACTGTCATAGCCCCTTCTTGAAATAGGATTAAATGATAAACAATAATAATTAAATTAAAAATATAAAAGAATAAAATTTTAAAAATTACAATTTAGTTAAGTTGAACAAATGGACAAAAAGGCTTGAATGAAAAAGTTCTCCCTCAAACATGAGGTATAAAAGGGAGAGAAGAGAACTTCATTTGAGGGGGAGAAGGAAAGAGGAAGAAAGAGTGGAGCCTGAGAATCAAGGAAGGATTAAGGGGAGAAGAAAAGAAAGGGAACAAAATAAGGAAGTGACTTTCAAAAGGTGAAGGGTTGTGACCATTTCAAAGGGTGGCAATTGTGAAAGGGTGTGACCATTGCAATGGGCAGACATGGGGAAGAGGCGTGACCCTTCCTCACAAAAGATATAATGGGAGAAGCTTTCATTCGAGAAGGGCATCCAAGGGAGATCGAGTTGGGAATAATATATTATTCTCAAAGGCAACATTGGAAGGTGGTGACTCAATTCTTATGAAAGGTGGTGACCCTATACCAGTAATGTATAAAGGAGAAATCATTCAAAGCATTCAAGGATCACTCACCTATCATCACTCACCAATACATCAAATCAGCACTCAATCATCACTCATCACCCTATGAATTTCACATTCATTCAATCATCATTCACTAATACATCAAATCATCAAATCAAAGGAAATCATTCAATCATCCATCAAACATCAATTGGGAATCAGGAGAACAGGCCAGAAATCATCTCTTCCATCAATTCAATCAGTCTATATTAATCATAAAACCATCGAACCAATCAGATCTGTCATGCCTGATCTGAGATCAGGTGAGCAGCAAACCTGTTCTATGAAAATTGTATTATTAATAAGACTTCACAATTTTTTATAATCATTAAGCCCGATAAAGGAATTCATCTTCCACAATATTTTTTCCTTTGCTGTGAACCAAGAGAATACACAATCGGCGACCTTTAGTCCTTAACCAAGCATTAAGCAATAGTTAGTTTGGAGAACGGTTAGTTTGGAGAGGACACCTCTCTTGGGAAGAGGTAAGGGTTGTGACTCATTGTCCTCCCCCAACAACTATATAAGGTAGAAATTCAATTAGTGGAAGGCATGGAATCAGAAAAAGGAAATCGAATGGGAGAAAATATAAATTCATATGAAAGGAAGTCATACTTACAGCACTAACTATATATATTTATATACTGGACTTACAGTGTTAATTACATATTCTGGTATGGGTTCCCATACATATTAGATAATTCTGTGTACATCTGCATACCTCTGATTTAATATGCATTTCATGAATATCTGTCATAGTGTCATAGATATATTGCTGATTCAGAAACGTTTTAATATAGGAGATATGTATGAAATGCTATGTATGTGCATACTCTCCAATTGCTGTAACCAGCCATGGTAGGAGAAATGAGGGATTATAAGGTCACCTTCTAAACACACCACCTCATGGTAACTGACCGGGGAGTCCCATGGGGCCAAAGGGGAACAAAGGGGACTGCCTTTGGGCTTAGGAAGGATGGACTTTCTGGGCACCCTGTTGTGAATGCTCCTCATGACCTCCATCATGGCATACGAATGCATAAGGATGTTCAATCATTGGAAGTAAGATAGAAGTGGCATGATTGAGAACGGTGATAGGACACCCCACTAGATCCCCCCCCGCCTCCTATGGATGGCAAGGGACACATTAGGCCAAGAGGGATGGTATATCTGCTCTTTGGGCCTAGGGTGGAGGGTCTCTAAGGCGCCCTATCAAGTCACCCTGTCTTATCTCTTCTATGGTTGAGTCATCTTAAAATAGATTTAAACAATCTAGTGATTTGATCTACATTTCCAATATATGCTTATTCCTAACTAAAGAAATCTATTTATGAATTATGATAATAAATGATTCCTAACTTGCTTGCACAGTATCAATCAAAGTGAAAGGTATCTCTAAACCCTACTTGTTTTGATAAAAAATTGTAACCTAGGGCAAAATTTGGGTATCATAATTTAAGGACATTTAAACTGCATTACAATGACCTAGAAACAACTGATCAAAAATTATTAAACTATGCCAAACAGGATACCCACAAGTTAGATAATATTCATAGTTTGACATTGTACTTAGCACATGTTTTTCAATAAGCTAATAGATTACAAAGAGCAGTGTCTGGAATACATATTGATTGACAAATGAGCAAATTAAGGGCAAGACATAAACTAACTTATTCAAATGTAAGAGCGATGATGAGGTATGTGTCAAGAATATTCATACAAATAAATTAATTAATAAATATAAATAGGTTCATAACAAATCTCCTATGCTTGAAATTCTCTCCCTCATAGCAACTAGGCAGAAACTGAATTTTCAAAACACGGTATACTTCTCTTGATAGTTTCGTCTGCTTGATAATAAATTTTGTAGCATTCTTTGGAACTACTTGAATATCTAGCCCCAAAAGCTGGGGGCCTTTCTAATATCATGTTCTCTATTAAAATTGATAAATATACAAAACAACTCTGCATTTTCATAAAAGAAATATTCAATTATTCTAACCAGTCAACACCTGAACTATATTAATTCCTCATAGATGTAAGGAATAGAAAGTTTTCCATGACGTATGGTTTTGCAAAAGCAATTTATGCATTAAAACATTTTCCTTCACAAGCTTTGGTGAAACCATCAATGACCATAAGATGAAAATTATTTGTGTGATAGCAATAAACAAAGCATTCTAGTTGCAAATGTATTGATACTAATAAAATTATGGATGCTACCAAAATCAATGAAGATCGTAGCTTTATTTATATGCTAAACTCTTGAATTTCAAGGTCTTGCCATGAGCAATTCTGGTTACAGCTGCTAGCTAAAGCCTTGATTGAACTTCTCTGGAAGGCAGTCAATTGCTATCAGACTAGAAATTGTATGAACTTTAGATCAGCCTTCCACTGGAACGATGCATCCCTGGGACTTCACTGGTGTCCCAGGTACGAGGTGTCTTGGGCACCCACCCAAAAACAAAAAATCAATCTTATCATTTATGGGACATTCTCAAGCTTTCGTATGTCCCAAAGTGTCCTCACCTGTTCCAGAGGCATGTAGACATCTCTGGGACATCAAACTCTGTACATAATGGGTGCCATAAGGATCTTTAAATGACCCTGATCGAGCTATATGACATGTTTAGTCCTCCTCCGCTTGAATTATGATAAGTTCAAATCGACAAATTGTTGTATGATGTGTTTTAATGAGAAATATTACTTGTTTAAAAGACAATACTGCTGAATTTAAAGTTGTTGAGCTGTGATTCTTACCTTCTTTTCGTTCAGCAACAAAGATGGCCCATTGAACTTGTGGATGCACATTGAATATGTGAAGCATTTTAATGGAATATTGAGGATTTCAATGAAGGATCTTACTGAGAAAAATATTGAAGATAAAAAAAATGTTAAAATGATGCTTGTCAGTTCCTAAATTTATTGAAAGATTGTACAGCCTGACTGTGCAACTGCTTAGCAAATTGAATGTAAGCTAATTTGGAGACTGAAATTGTAAGCTAGTTTGTTTTTACCTTGTCACCACTAATTTCTGAAGAAGACTGAAGATTGTATTTTAACAATGATCTAAGCTATAAGACTGGTGAAAAAGATTTCTGCATGATAGATGAACATTTGTAGATTTTGTAGACTGTATATTGAGGAATTTCTAGAAGGCCGTTGATGTAAATCAACAAAAGCAGTACTAGATTTAAAAGTGGCATCCTTAAAGCACCTACATGTGAAGCAAAAATGTGAACTGTCAACATCTTTTAGCATTAAGATTGAACATCAGTCAGCAGCTGTACAAAACACAAGGGATATTATTGACTAAAAACAAAAACTTGAACATATGAGACACAGACAAGGTGTATTGCTCTTAAAAATTAAGTATTTGTTATTGGGCATTGACTGAGAGTATTGCTGCAGCATTTGAAATGGTCATGATGCATTGTGAAGAATGTCTGCAGATCATAATAGATAATAGAGACTGAACAAAGTTACAAACTATGTGAATTGCAGTTACTAGTTAACATCTTTGTTCTGCATCTACCAAGGTAGATTGTCAGAGATCAGACATACCAGAGTTTGGAAGAAATGGCAGATATAATTCACAGAAATTAGCTGCTGAAGATGTTAACAAATTCAAGTTTATTGTTGCAGGCAAGTGGTTTGTTTGCAGGTTGTGACTGACTATTTAAAAAGGCATAAAACCAAACTATTGAAACCTTGCACTGGCTGGAGGAAGAATCATATTGGTTATTGCTCATTATTTGTGGCACTGCATTGAAATCAGAGACACTTGGCTTATTCAAGACAATAATACACGTTCCCAATGAACCTACACACTATGCCATGGGGGGTGCACCAACTCCCAAGGTAAACCATTGGAAAACACATTTAATTTTCAGACCAATGATTTTATTCACCTTACTTTAAGAGCATGGCTCATGGTATAAACCAGCGCATTAACTCCTCTATAAGACAAGTCCAATATGATTTGAGGACTGACAGGCTGAAAAGAAGAAGAAAAAAAAGAGACAGATCGTAGCAGAAGCTGACTGAGAGCCTAAGAAGAGTGGAAATACAATAAATGAAGTCATAAGATATAGTGAGATATATTGCAATTCATGGCTGACACCTAGAACTTGTAATACAACTCTTTTAATCAATGTAGCTCCATTGATTTGCAGAAATGATTTATTTATCTACTAAAACAAATTTGGCTGCAAGGCTAGTTAATCCTTAGTTCAACCCTCCAACCTTGACTGCATTAGATGGCATTAGAGCAAGTTTGAGTAGGGCTTTATCAAGAGAGGACAGTGTGCCATGAATTTTTCAACAGGAGAGTGTTGAGTAAAAGATTCTTAAGATTTGAAGTTGGTTGTAGATTGCCAGACTTTGAGGCATTCACATCAGTTTACAAGATGCTACCTAGAATGATAGGTAGAGGTCGAAACCTTGTTGCAAAATAAATAGAGGAAATGTTTACCAGATGAGAAATATCCAAGCCAAGTTCAATGCAGTAGAAGAGGAGACAAGGAGAGGAATTACAAACCTTCAAATTGATGATAGTGGCAATGATGAAGAACAAGAAGAATGGTATTTTGAAGAATTTTTATTTGAAGGAAAGAACAAAGAAGTCAAGATGCTGAAAGCTCTCCCTAGACTTAGTGAGAAAAGTGGAATTGATTTGACTAATAATTCTAGTAGTTTAGATCCTGGCGAGCTAATTGTGTGGATTAATGATTTTCAGAAATAGTTTGAATATGCAGAAGTTACCGACTCTTATAGGTTAAAATTTGCAAAGACAAAGTTGAACAGACATGTTGTGATCTAGTGGAAGGAAACTTAATTGGAGAAAAACACAAAAGGTAAGACTAAAATTGGAAGATGGGATGGGATGGTAAAGAAACTAAAAGCTTAGTTGATTCCTACAACTTTTCAACAAAATCAATCAAAAAGGTAACAAAATCTACAACAAAAAGACTTAGTGTGAATGGGTATACTGAGGAATAATATAAGTTGTCTATTAGAGCAGGTCATCATTTGGATAACTAGGAAAAAGTGGCTAGATATATTTAATGGTTTATGAAGATCAATCCAGAAGAATTGAGTATGTTCATTGTTAACCATCCAGTCTATTGAGAACGCAAAGCACTATGCCCTAAAAGATGAGAAAAAGTAGAACCAATTATCTCAAACCTTGTAGAATAAAAGAGGAAGAGATAGATTAAAGTAGAACCAATTATCTCAAACCTTGTAGAATAAAAGAGGGAGAGATAGATTTTCAAGAGGTAGTAATCAAGGAGTTGAAGAGGAACTCATAATGATGTTGTTGATCCTAAGGACAGAGCATAAAGTAGCCGCAACAACAAATCTGATAACTATCAAAGAGGTAGAGGTAGATACGAAAGAGGTAGTAGAAAATTATCAAAGGAATTGTTTCTTTCAAGTGTGGAGGAGAAGGTCACAGAGCATTTGAGTGCCATCAGTCACAAGGGGGGTATGAAAGAAGATCTGAAAGAACCACAAGAGAAGCACATGTGGATGAGTAATTGTTATTGAAAAGTTTGTTTAGAACTGACGTAAATCAAAAGGTAAATGTTGCAAGGTGATAATTCACAATGGCATTCCTGATAATTTGGTTTTCAGTGAAATGGTGGAGAAGTTGAATCTGAAAAGATTAGAGCATCCTAATCTTTTTAGTGTTCCATGGTTGCAAAAGGATCATGAGATCTTGGGTAGTGAGCAAGGTCATGTAAAATGAGATTGGAGTTTTGTGTGACCTTATGCCTGCGGATGTTTGTCATATTTTCTTGGGTAGACTATCGCAATTTACAAGAAAGCTATCCATGATGGAAGAGATAAAACTCATAGGTACACAAAAGATGCAATAAAACATGTTCCCATGCCTCTGAAAGAATATGGTGAGTGAATTAATGTTCTTGCCAAAGTAATGATAGTGAATGGTAAGCAATTCTTGAAAAATATGAAGAAAAAAAATATTTGTTTAGTTGAGAAAAGGGGATATTGCAAAAGTAGAAGATGTGGAAATTCATCCTAAAGTTTCTAAATTGTAGACTTAATGTGGTGATTATTTCTGATAATTTTCTTGAAAGGGTTACCACCAATAAGGAGTATATGTCATAATATGAATCTGATTCCAGAATTATATGTACTTATTTAGGCAATTCATAGGTTAACACCAACTGAATGTCATCAATGGAACCTCCCCAATCTGAGTCTGTAAAACCAATAAGTCTAGGATGGTGACTTTTTTAGTACAAAAGACCAAAATCAGAAGTGCCCTTCAGATAACACAGCACACGCTTTGCTGCTACTCAATGATCAGCCTTGGGGGCTGTCATGAAACATCAAATGTAGCTCACTACAAAACTGAGATTAGGCCTAGTAGCAGTAAGGTAGATGAGACTGCCCACCAATAGCCTGAATATTGACTCATTCACCACGGGTGAATCTGATTTGGTTGTCAGCTTCAGCCCTTTCTCCATAGGTGTGGATGCAAGTTTGCAGTCTTGCATCCAAAACTTGTCCAGCAGACTGCAGGCATACTTAGACTAAGATAAGAAGATAGTACTTTCAGTCTGCCAAACTTCAACACCTGAACAATAATGTAGAAGTCTTAAGTCCATCGTGTCAAAGGATTGACACAAAAGTGTTTGATTATGATCTGATCGATCAAAAGTGTCAATCTACCAATGATAATCAGGGCATCAACATAGACAACAAGAAGAAGAATATCATCACCAGTGTTTTTGACATACAGATTAGAATCAGATGGACTCCTCTGAAAACTATTATCTAAAAGGTACTTGTCAATTTTGATGTACCAAGCCCGAGGAGCCTCTTTTAGACCATAGAGTGTTTTCACCAGTCTGCACACTTGATGGTCTTTTCCAGCAACCTTGAAACCAGGAGGCTGTGTCATGTAGACTTCTTCCTGCAACTCACCGTTGAGGAAGGCACTCTTAACATCCATCTGATGGACTTTCCAACCAAACTGATGGTCTTTTCCAGCAACCTTGAAACCACGAGGCTGTGTCTAGACTTCTTCCTGCAACTCACCGTTGAGGAAGGCACTCTTAACATCCATCTAGTGGACTTTCCGACCAAACTGAGCTGCTAAGGCAAGGACAAGCCGTATGGTACTCATTTTGGCTGTAGGAGTAAAAGTCTTCGCATAGTCAATGCCTTTTTTCTATGAGAACCCCCTAGCAACGAGACAAGCTTTGTACTTGTCAAGGGTTTCGTCAGCTTTGTACTTGACTTTATACACTCATTTGCAACTAATGGGCTTCTTCCCTGGAGGAAGATCGGAAAGGACACAAGTGTTATTCTTCAAAAGACTCTGGTGTTCAGCTTCCATAGCCTTTTCCCACTCAAGAATCCCTTTAGCTTCAGTATATGTTTGAGGCTCAAAAATACTAATGAATATGTTGGCCATGAGAGAAAAGTTGATTGTATTTTGTTGCTTGCTCTTGCTTCTGGAAGATCTACCCTCAATGAACTCATTAGGACGAAGATCACTGATGGTCTTAGCCCACCATTTAGGCCGAAGAGTAGAAGAGCCAACATCAGATGCAGGAGGAATGGTTGGAGCAGGGTCTGGATCAGGTTCAACAAGAGGAGCATCATCCTAAGGAAATTCAGGTAGTGCATCATCAAAGTCAAAATTTGCATCATCCCTCCCATTAGGTGAACCAAATGGAAGTTGGACACCCAAATCAACAGCCTTCAAAGGTTGATCCTCAAAATTCAACACAAACGAGGAAAGTTGAAAAGGCCCTCATTCTTCATCAAAGACAACATCACGACTGAAGATAAGACGATCAGTGTCTACATTAATTAATCGATAAGACTTGTGGTTGTCACTGTACCCTGTGAACATAAGTTTCTGACTCTTGGAATCCAACTTGGTGCACTAGGCATCTGGAATCCATACATATGCTAAAGAGCCAAAAACTTTCAGATGACTGATCCTAGGCTTGCAACCAGTCCAAGCTTCCTCAAGAGTCTTCCCCTTTTTAGGCCTGTGTGGGAGAACGATTAAGGAGATAGACTGCAGTGAATACTGCTTCTGCCCAAAATTTCTTAGGAACACTCTTGTGTTCCACCATTGACCTAGTCATTTTTGTTATTGTGTGGTTTCGACATTCAACAACGTCGTTCTGTTGTGGAGTGTTAGGTGTGGTTAACTGGCATTTGATGTCGTGTGTATCACAGAAGCTAGAGAAAGCATTAGAACAAAACTCCTCCCCATTATTAGACCTAAGAGTGACTATAGGACAGCTTGACTCTTAATCTGCTAGGGCATTAAATTTTTGAAATATAGTAAACACATCTGATTTTTGTCTAAGAAAGCACGCCCACATTTTACGATTGAAATCATCAACAAAAAACAAGAAATACCTAGCACCAATAATAGAAAATGTATTCATTGGACCACATACATCAGCGTGAACCAACTGCAATACCTTTAAGGCTCATCATGGGTCACCATCCTTGAATGGTGTCATGTGTTGCTTCCTAGCCTGACAAGCTCCACAAACTTGTTGATGTTGAGTCTGAATCTCAGGTAGAATTAGATCCTTCCGAACAAGCTGAGCAAGATAGTGAATGTTCAAGTGACCATACCGTTGATGCCAAAGACTGTTGATGGAAGATGATTTGACTGCAAAAGCATGCTCAAGAGAATCACCCAAATCCACAAGTCTATACAAACCATGATCCTTGATGCCAACAGCCACAGGCCCACAATAGTGTGAGTCACACGATCAACAATCGAACACTTGTGTGAAGTGAATACCACATCAAGCTGAGGAGAATGCCGCATAATCTGGCTCACAGAGAGAAGATTTAGTTCCATACCAAGAACGTAGTATACATTGAGGAATATGAGATTCCTCCCACTAGAATGTATCTGCATGTTGCCTTTACTAACAACAGTATACACTTCTCCAAAAATGACTAAATCAGTGAAAGGTGAGAAGTCTATGAACCAATCACGTCGATGAGCAAAATGTCGAGAAGCACCGAAGTCTATGTACCAAGCAGAAGACTTCACATGATCTACAGGGCGTTTCGCCATGAAAGCATAAAATGCAAATTCTTTCTGCTCTGAGTGCTCTGCGACATTGGCCTTAGGCTGAGACCCTCCTTGCTTCCACTATTCAAAAGCAAGCCGATTCTGACAGCCCTTTATCAAGTGACCAATTTTGTGGTAGTAGTTACACTGAACTTTCTTCTTCTTCGAGCTATCCTGAGGCAACCTGGAGCCTTTCTGTTGAGCTGATTGAGATTTGCCTTTATCCTAGTGAAAGGATTTGGCTGCGAAGGCTTGTTCTGAGGAGGATGAAGTGGCATTACTACCAAATTGTTGTTTCCAACAATCCTGCTGCAGATGTTTGGTGCATAAGTCTGAAAACTTTAAGTCAACATTCGTGGCTGTAATGTTGAGCGTTTCGATGAAGTGCTCATTGGATTTGGGTAGACTCTTCAAGGTTATGACTACCATATCTTCATCCATTTTTCGACCAACGGCCTCTAGATGATCTTGAATGTCCTTAATCTTTGTTAGATGCTCTTGAGGACATACTCATCCATCATGATAGAAAATAGCTGGTTCTTTAGGAAAAAAGCATGGCTCTTATCTGATGTCTCATGGAGATCCTTCAAAATAGTCTAGATCTCTACAACTATCTTGTCGGATGGCACTTGAGGCAACTAATCATCAGTAATTGAAAGCTTGATAAGCATGATCGCTTCCTGGTTGCGCTCGTCAAACTTATCTTGATCTTGTCCAGCTCCGGTAAGACAAGACTATTTACCCAAAACGAGCTCATCAAGATGACGATACTCGAAGATAGTCATCATCAGTTGCTTCTGTGTGTTGTAATTTTTGTCGTTGAATCGTTGATTGCCTTCCAACATTATGTTGGTCAAAGACACCATTGTGCACGCTTTGAGGCACAGAAAATGAGAAATTTTGAAGAGGCAAAAAATTGATTGTGGAACCCAAGGCACAGATCCCGATGCAGAAACAAATAGCAATTTTAGGTATAGACTATAAAATATGAAGTAGAAATGGCACAAATCCCAATGTATGCATTTTTTATAGACCCTAAAACCCTGACAAAAACCCAGAAATCTTTGCAAAAAACCCACAGAATATGTAGGTAAAATTTCAATCTGACCAAAAAATCAAAGGGTTTTTTAAAAACCCTAGTTAACTAAAATGAACGGTCTACAAAACAATGAAAACTTGAAAATCTGCCATGAATTTTGGAAGAAAATTGTGGTAGGAACCACAGATTTGAAGAAAACAACGTGTTTTGAAAACACAGGCTGAGAAACTCAGAAGAACAAGCCAAGAAATGCTTCCCGTTGGTAAGAAATCTCAGAGAAAATCTGTTGCAACGAGAAAATGATCTAGCAAACTCATAAAAAATCTCGTCGCACACAGAGATATAGGGTTGTCGTTGAAATTTGTGGTAAAAAAACCAGACTGTCGTCACTTGTTTTGCCTCCAAGAATCGTGAAATAAATTCACATTTGTAACAAAATGACAACTAATATGCGTCGCGGGCTTGTGAGAAAAGAAAAGCATGCATAAAAATGATCGTTCGAGACAAATAAATGGAAGCACGAGCTGCAAGGGTTGTCTTCTTCACCGCAGAGAAAGAACACAACCAGTAGTCGTGTTTGTATGAGTCGCAAACTCACAAAACAGGAAGATTCAACCGTGAATTTCTACCAGAAAACCCTAGATGAAAACAACTTAGATCCCTTTAAAACACTTTTGAAAATTTTTAACTAAAAAAATTCACTAAAGAAATTTTAAATTTTTTCAAAAAAAATTGTATCCGCTCTGATACCATATTACGCAAGCAATTGGTAAAATAATGAATGCATTAAATGAATGATCAAATGATCATTTATAGAGATACAAAAGCCAATGTTTCTATAAAGAAACAATCGTAATATAGAAAGTATCTAATATTTACATAAGTTACAATATTGACCATTAAATAAGAAATAATAAAGATATTATTCTAATACAATCTTCCACTGTGTTTGCAAGGGGCAGCTCCCTTGTATGATTTCAATTATAATACTTTGGGGTATGCTTTTAACCAAAAAGAAAGAAAGGCACACACAAAAGAAAAGAAAAAGAAACCCTAGATGAGAGACATAAGAAAATCACCTAGACTTTTAAAAATTTGAATAAGAATAAGCAAAAACAAAATAAGTAACAAAAAGTTCAACAGTGTGATGTCCCCTTCATAATTTGCCTTAGAATCATGATTGTAATAAATTAGGGTTAGGGTTGCATCTTACCAAGTAAAATATCTCTTCAAATAGTATGATCCTAGATATGAATTCTGCAACTGTAACATAAGAAACATATATACAAACATATACACATGTATTTTATATATATATATATATATATATATATAGGGTTAGTCCATAACACATGATATTCATATAATATCTATAGCATTATTTCAAACACATTAGGGTGTGCGAGAAGAAGCACGATAGGCCTTCCCAAAGCCATCCCACACTAAGCCCGAGAGCTTAACTTTGGCCCTCTTGGCCCCGGTGGCAGGCAACATGACCATCCACCCGAGGTATCCTACCTAGTGGGGTGTCTGCATCCGCTTTCCCTATCTTGCCTCATGTTCTGGAAAAAACACATGCCATCTTGTGGAGTTGGGCAGAGGTCATCAGTGGGTTCCTCAGCTCTCAAATGTAAAGACCCTCTCGTCCATTCTAGGATGGTCTATTACGTAGCCTTGGTAACCCCCTTTGCTTACACCTCAGGCCCTTCCTTTCAAAATGGGATTCAAACAGTTGAACACATTCACATAATCAACATCACAGGCAATACACACACACACACACACACACACACACACACACACACACATATATATATAGCACATGTATCTAACGTTCATGATGGGCGATCAGAATAGATATACCAATAAGTATGAGATCACAGATGTATTGAGTTCTATAATACTCTGCTGTATGGACTCCTTGCTGAGTGCAATGGATATGCTGTTGACTCAATCTGCAGATGTTCTCTTTATCTATAGATGCTGAGGCAATAGTGTTACTATATATGCCCTCCTGCTGAGTGATAAAGAAAGTTGATTGTCTTATATTTCCTTCAATACTGATATATACTCCCAGATAGCTGTTAATTATATCTGTTATTCTATTGCCTTTTCTTGTCTCTCATCAATGCTGTTATGGTCTAGTGCTGTACATCTCTGTTTGCTGAATGATAAGACTGCTTATTGTGTTATGTTCTCTTCCATGATAGTTCTCTCCATTGAAACCCTCCTTCATTAATATCTTTTTATTTCTTGGAGAGGTGGCATCCCTTGAGAAGGGACATGCTCCTTACATTTTCATTTAATCATTTATTTCTTTTTCCCGTTTGCACCCCTTCATTGATTGCTGTTAACACTCTAAGGTTAATTGTTGTTTCTTATTATCACTGCTGATTGCTACCTTTACTATAACAACTGCATATTATTGATGACGGCTGACATTTGTTTATTTTCTGTCACTAATTATTGTTTCAAAGGTGTTTCATTAATTCTAGGAGATTGCTGCATTATAAATAATCTCACCTTCTAATATAAATCGCTGTCTTATTGGACTGTTTTTTTGTTTCTTCACCCCCTTTCCTTTGGCAACCAATGCAGATGTGTGTGTGTGTATCTTTATAGGGTCGGCCAGGATTAAGTCTGTTTCCCATATAATACCTAGTTGGCCCTCCAACTAACTTTTGTTTTACTTTTACTCAGCCTGAAGGATAAATATTATCCCTGAGCCGGCCATGGGTAATTATTTGCCCTAAGACTTAGTCGACAAGGGCATAGAAAGTCGGCCAAGAGGAATAGATGCACCCAGTTTTAAATATCAAAGTGACTTTATCTGCTAGTAAAACTGGATCTGATCGTATTTATTTGCAGAGGCATGAACAAACAGTGTGTGCCTACAATAATAACTGATAAGATTGACAATCATCCCTTTCGACATACAAGAAAAAATGAGGAATTGATCACACATTAGACAAAAGATAAATCATAAATATGTAATCAAGAAAGGATACAATATCTCAAAGTCTAATAATATTCTTTCAATTCTTACAGTCCAGGTGCGACCAATTAATAATAGAGAATCATTAAAGAACAGTTACAAACTAACATAAGAAAGACTTGCAATCCATGAGGGAAAGACACAAAGTTCTAAAACATCCCTCAAATCTTTAAGGAAATGAGAAAAAAAAGTTTCCCAAAAATCTCTGTACAATAGATTGTGTTGAAAAGTTAGCCAATTGCCACAAGAAGCCCACACATGAAAAACCAATCTTACAAAGCTCTCCAAATGAGAGGTTGGAAAAGAATCCTTATAGATTTTCCTTCCTATTGAGAACATCAACTTTAGTCTTTTCACTTACTCTTCCACATACCATTTTACTCATCTCATAAAATGAATCAAAACATCATTAAAATAAATAAATATTTTTTTTTTCAGCTCAATATTGACTGGTAAATCACTATCATTGCATTTTATCAAGTACTTTGCATATGCCATTTGTAGATGACCCTGGAGTACGAAAAATGACCAGAGCCTTAAACTTCATCAACAAAGCTCTATTGCACTAGCTATTGAATGGTGTGAACTTTCTCCAACTACATACATACAAACTTTGGTGTCAGGCAACATATGCTCCATCTATTCTACAACTCAACTCTTATTTCAAAGATCATTTTGCAAACTCCTATGAGGTCTATTGTCTATTCAAGAACACTCATGCTATAGCGTCACTTCCATTAAGCATACTTATTTATTTGAGTAAAAGAAAGTTGTAAGATCTGGTTCCCAATCCCAGTTGGTAAGAAACCAACTTCATTTGATGAATTTCTCCTACCCTTGTGGTTGATGTTTTCCATAAGATCATAGGAAGTGGATTCTCTTACCATAACCTCTTGTAATGTTCTTTCCTCTATGCTTATTTGCTTCAGATCTGCACTACAGATTAGATAGCCCCTAGATGGCAATCTCACAACTTTCTCGTTATGCTGAACCTCATCTAGCAAAGCTAATGCTGAAAATGTGTTAGCATATATGTTTGTGATTGTGGTAGCCTAATTCTTAGAAAGGTTAACATGACAAAGACTAACGTATAATTGCCTAAGTAGCTCTAGGATAAAAGTTGTCAAGCATTATAGAGACAATTAAAGGAGATATGCAAGTTTGTCATCAACGAGCCAAAAATGCTCTTCGAAAATTTGTAACCTTAAATATGTTGAATGCTTTAAAGTTTTCATTTTTATATTCCTATAGTTCCTTTCTATGTCCTCTTTCACCACCTCAAAACGATCCATGACTTTCATAAATGATGTTGAGAATTGGGGAATCTTTGACAACTAAGTTGCTGGTTCGGATTCCAGTTCAGATGCGGGTTCGAGATTCGGGTTCGAAATTCGTCCAAAAAAATTTTGGGCTGGGTTTGATTTGTTTTGGGTTCGTTCGTATAGGTTTGATTTGTTTTGGGTTCGTTCGTACAAGAATATATATATATATATATAAACATATGCAGCAGCAAATAAAGTCTGAATCCCGATCCTAGGATCCAAAATCAGAAAGTTGCCAAAAATCTGAAGCCACCCACTTCCAACTCCAAGTTCTGATTTCAAAATCTAGAATCAGGATTTCAATTCTGATTCCTAAAATCTAATTTCCCAAAATCCTAATGCCAAATTCGCCCAAATTTGTTTGAAATTCGCTCAAATTCGCCCCGGGCTCGCACGTTTAATTCTGAAGTTCGCTCCAAATGTCTCGAAATTCGACCAGGGTTTGTTTTGACGAATTCTTAGCGAATTTCTCAGGTAAATAGCGAATTTGAATCAAATTCAAATCGATTACGAATTTACAGCGAATTGAATTTCAAATTTGCATGTGACTGGGTGAATATGCTAACTTAGTTTGACAACAAAGTGGGTAGCTTCTCATTGAAACCAAATATATTTAATTGAAGATTGCCTCCTACAATAGAAATTCTCATTTGATATAGTGTCCCATTAAGTGCATCCTTTGATCAATGAGTCATTAATGATAGATCTTGGATTTTCCATGTTTCCAAGGTTTTTCAATATAGTCTAAGGGAAAAATCATTTGGAATGAAATCATTTTTTACCAGCAAATGTAGCTCTAGGTCAATGAGGAGAGGACCTTTCCAATTCTCCATGACAGCAAATGGAGTGCTTTAAATACATTAGGCCACGCCAAACCACGGTTCATATTGAACATTCGGATATTGTTGATCAAAAGATATTGTCAATATATTAACTCTCATATTTTGAGTAAATAAAATTAATGTTTGATCTATCAGCATTGGGTCCCATATTTTAAACACATATTCTGCATGAAGAATGTACACTTTAAGATATGTCAACAAGCTGTCTGCAAGCATTGTTGAATAGTCATCCTAGGCGTGTTCTTCTGCAAATTGGAATTCTAGATTTCCAATATCTTGAAGCTCCTTGAAAACCCATTATTGTGGAGCAACTCCCTCAGCAGCTTGACATATTGGTACAAAAATTCAATCACCTCCAAGACCTTTTCTAACCCTCACAATGAACATGTAACATGAACCTTTAACTTTAAGTAGAGGAAACACACTACCTCCACCCTCATGACCAGTGAAATGACATAAATAATCTTCTAGCTTTTTTGAAGTATTCTTTATCCAGACAAGGCAATGACCATGTCACTTTAGGAACATCAAAATCTCTGATAGCTTCCACCCAAAAGGTTCTCCCTGACTCCCAAACAAATCCATCCTTGTGGAAATTCAACCTTTCAAGGCCGCCTTTTCTAACATTACTCAACATTATAACAACCCATTCCTCTAATGTATCTAATGGAAGCAAGCTTCATGCGCCCAGCCAAATAAATCTCAATGTACAAATCTGAAAAATTTGTTCGCATGTCAATGCCTTTAGATATTGGTTCCATCAAGCCTTTCTTGTTAACCCATGTGAATCGGTTATAAGGATGTCCTAGGAAAGCAAAATGGCATTGCAATTGTTGAAGATGACAACTATCACTCTATGAGACTTGGTCAAGCTCTGAATCAAATGCTTGTACTTCACGTTCCATAGCTTCAGCTTTCACCAATAAAGAAATGAAAATTTGGGAACAATTTTGGTTTTACACTTGCCAATAACAATTTAAAACTTATTTCATGCACCCTTTATTGAATATAACTTAAACACACTATAACATCATCAAATAGAAGCTAACATACATAAACAAGGAACATAAATGATAAATCCATCACATACGTTACACATAAAATGTAAATTGTAGCTGAAGTAAGTAGAAATCATAACATCAATTCAAGTATCATTGTTTGAAGTACAACTAATGGATTAATAATTTATTGATATTCGTCTTCTTCATCATCATCATCTTCTATATGGAGCCTAATAAGACTCGAAGGTTAACTTTTCCCCACTTTTATCGGTGCAGTTTCCACCCCAAATTATTAAATGGGGGTTTGGGGGCAAAGCCCCCAAGACAGGGTCAAGGGGCGCTGCCCCTTGTGCGCTCCCTCGCCATGAACATTTGTTATTGTTCTAATCACCTCTTTCTATTTGCACAAACCAGCTTTAAATGATTAGTGCAACTAAATCTTTTATTATTTGTTTGACTAATGAATCGCTGCCCTTCATAAATTGACTGACTTGCTGATTGTACCATAATCACTGTCTGTTCCTCTCCATATACTATATACGTTGTTGTTAGTAAACCTTAATAAATCGAATCATAACTAGTATAGGATCGCTGACATTAATTTACTGATTGCTTGTTTGAAAGATCTTCAATCACTGCTGTATGATGGTCTATTTTTTGTCGACAACCATCCAGAATTACTCTTCATGGTCTCTTCTGTTTGCAGCGAATCCAGAATACCAACTTCACCTTATTATGGCTCCCGGCTTGTGATATTATTGCTACGAGAAAGTAATGATGAGTTTGCAGCAACTTCATCTTTCATCAAATACCACAAGTAAATCTTTAAACAATTAATTTTGTCTGTCGAGAGTCGAAACCACCTAGCTTAGTATGTATTTTTTTATATTTTTAACTTCATGCCGATTCATGGAGGTTCCCATATGTGGTTCAGGTGATTTTTCGTATGAATCGCCTGAATCGCCAATTCAGGTGATTCATGCCAAAAAACCGCCGATCTGATTCACCGGCTCCCAAAAAATCGGGGAGGGTGAATCAAATTGTGATTCACGCGATTTTAGGGCGATTCTTGTTACTATGATTTAGACCATAAAAATATCCTATTTTTGTTACTAAACCTGGCCAGCTGCAGAATGGCATTAGGATCTAACTAGAGCAGGATTTTCCTGACTTTACTATCCCAAATGCTACCTTCAGAATTTGATGGGATTTCAACTGTTTTGGAAATTTTGGAAATCGACCACAAAACTGCTACTAGAAATTTAACAAGGGTTTTTATTCTACAGACAATTTACAGTTTCATAGCACCAGGATAGCAGTGTGAAGTTGCTTTTAGTTTTTTATTTTTAAAAATCACAGCCACTCTAATGCAAGGGTTATTTTACTTCTCTTATGACCACAGAATTGATGTCATGGTCGCATTTCTATTATGCTGCCATTTCTTTGATTTTTAAGGAGCTCAACCGGACAACTACTTGAGAGAAATTAATTGAGAACTATTGAATTTGCAGCAGAGGCTTCTAGGCCAAGACTAATCCAAGAAGAAAAAAGGATGAGATGATTATAAAGATAAAATGATGAATACAAGATGTTAGATTGTCAAATATATAAACACCAAAGAAGTAGGTGTCAAGGAATACATTCGTACAAATGATTAATTACTAATATAATCAGGTTAAATATCAGTGCTTTCTTAATTGTCCTATTCCATTACTTCTTGGGTATTTTTATTACCAGAAAAGAATGACTGTAGCGAGTTAATTTAGAAAGACTCGATTAACTGATGCCTTTGTGTTCTATTACAGTAATCGGTAGTAACAAATAGAACGAAATCTCTTAATAGCCACATTTAGACAGAATAGCATGACTCCATAATAGCAACCAGAAGGAACAAAACCCAATCTTTGACAACATAGATTCTACCAAGGGTATGGTATCTATATCATGTATGTGCCCAAAACCCCTCAGGTATAAGTCCCAGCCAAACCTCTCCAAATTAATAGCCAATTTTCAGCAGCTACTACCTTCAAATGGGATAAGATAGTGCACTCAAGGCCATGCTTTCATGGGAAGACGGAGAAATTTCTGTAATGATAACAAGATCTGGGTATTTCAAAAGTCAACAGCTTTTTTGCAATTAGATTTTCACTGTTTAAATAAGATGGCTGTTACGTAATTTTTAGATTTCAAATCATTCCTAATACTTAATATGTCCCCAAATACAGGTATTCTGAGGAGTGTCATGTATATCTATCTCTTATAAACTAGGTTCCAAGTTTTAGGGTCTATGAAGAAACATTTTAATAAGATAATACAAACAAAATTCAGGCTGCAACCATGTTTTTATTCAACACATTATCTCTAAGGTCACCGCAGATAATATTAAGTAAACAATAGAAGTGGATTCCTGTTACAGCTAAGGCCTTAGCCTGCAGGTGGAAATGTGTTCTCTCTTTATATGGAATTCAATTACCCATGTTGACGATGAAAAAATTCATTAGAAAAAAGTGAAATAGGATAAAATCAAATTGTAAATCATTGAGGCTAACATAGAGAAAAGCCACGTTCAAATCCCCTTGAAACATGTTACATGCTTAAATGTACACAAACATTGAATATCAAATTCGGTAATCTTGTTATGCCGCTAACCTTATAGTGTGTACTAGATTATGAGTAGTCAACTTGTGGCTACCTTAACTCTTAAATTAAATACAAAATCATTACTATAATCATATATAGGTATTAAAATTGTCCTAGTAGTTATACTTTATTATCTAAGTCAGTCTGTGTGGTATTCAAGGCATAAGTATGTTATATATAGCAGTTATTGGTTAGTTATTATCATCTTGTTGAGTATTGTGTTCTTGGTGAAAACTGTAAGAGGTATCCCCCTCGAACTGGATTAGGAGGTTGCCCCTTGAAGAGGCATACTATTATCAAGTATTTGCAGCATATTTACTATTATATTCTTCTATTGTGCAAACTATTTTGTTACAAAACTATCACATCCAATTCTCAATGTGGCATACCCCAACAGATGAGACCAAGTGCAAGCCCTAGATGAATTTAACAAGGAGATACCCCTAAGTCATGGCATTTAAAGCTGAGGGACACCCTAGAATGTAAACTTACCAATCAAAAATTCTCATCAAAAATTTGAGAAACAAAAACAACATAAAACTAAAAGTCATAAAATAATTTTTTTTAAAAGATGAATTTTGTTATTTCATGTCAAATATAGTGCATAGAGATAAAAACAAACAAAAAAACGCTTTGGCATTTTCCTAAGAGTGTTTATATAACTATCTTAAATATAGAAATCTGTTAAATGTCCAGAGATAACAACTTTGAGATACTTATGTGTTGGATTTGTGACAATGCAAAAATTGTAGAGCAACTACTTTGTTGGCTGAGACACTATTCATACATCTTTTAGACACCTTGTGCTATCTACTCACTTGACCTTATGCTACAAAAGATTAGCAACAAAATTCCTTGGATCAAATAGGTGTATACCAAAGCCAAAAAGATCCATATATTCATCACCAACCACCATGTGTTGCAGGCCATATTCAATTAATTCTCAAATTTAGAGCTATTATAAGTAAAACAATACAATATTATGTTACCTTTAGTAATTTACTTAGTTACCGGTTCGGGTTCGGGGACGGGTGCAGGTACGAGAACCCCGTACGTGGGTGTGTGAAATTTTTTTTTAGGGGTTTGGGTGCCTATGGGTACGTGTGTGTGTGTGTGTGTGTGTGTGTACATTATATATACAAAAAAATAAGAGAAATATACATAATTGTAAAACTAAATCATTTCATAGTATGATACTTGATCATTGATCAATGCCAAATGCCAAAGATAAATAGCACCCAGAGATTTAGTTGAAAAATATTCAAATAAGAAGCGACAGTGCTGGGTGCGCACCCAGCAAGTACCCACAGACGCACCCATACCCGGTGCGTACCCGTAACCAGTTCGGGGCCAATGGGTATGAACCCTGCAACTATGGTAATTTATATTCTAAAAATTAATTATGTTCCCTTTTTGCTATTTACACTTTTTATGTTAATTTTTTGAATAGCTTTATAAGACCTGATTCATCTCCAACACAATCATCTTGAGATAACTTGTGAAGGTACAAGGTACACTTTATATTGTAATCATCATCTAAATTTGGTCGTATGGAGGCAATCCAACACTAAGAGGTCAACAAACATTAGGCAAATGATCCTAGATCACACTTGGAAGGATCGAGTGAAATATATTTTTAGTTTTCACCACACCGAGCATGAGTATGATCCATCATACTGACATGGATAAGATGTGCTTGGGAGTGGCATACGATGGCATCCTCAATGATTGAGAAAGCAAAGAGTACACAATTCTTGCTGAGCAATGGAACAAAATGACCACTCCAATGTGTCTTCTTGTCCTTGCATTGAATCCAAAATACTATAGCATCAAGATCCTTTTTTGCCAAAAAGAACTGCACCAAAGAAAAATGTGGAAGTCAACAAAGAGTATCAGCTAGCATTTGCTAGACACTTCCTTGGTCCTGATTTAGAGGATATAGTTATAAATGAGTTTGTTGAGTTTGTACAATCCAATAGTCAAAATGTTTGTGCTCTTTCTCACAAGCATAAGTAGGATTCTTGCAAATGGCAATACCTTCATAGCCAAACATTCCAACACCTATTACCTCTTGTGATCAAAGTTTTATTGCAAGTATGTTTTTTATCTAAAATTCTCTAAATTTGAATTTTTTGTCTTTTTGAAATATTTTATTCAAATTTAAAGTTTCATTTGTAATTTTATAACTCTAACTAGCCACCTTGCCTTCATTAGGCTGCCAATTCACCTTCATCTAGGCAAAATCAAAATGTATATTCCTTCATCCACTCAGTAAAGCACAATTGATTGACATCAAAAAAAGGAAAACGAGTTAGTATACATCCATTCCACCTTCTACCTTCTTTTGCATAAACAAAATGACTACAAGGGGCAACAAAGTTTCAGGAGGTAGAGACAAAGGTAGCTGATTTAATTCTTTCACTAACAAACACTCGTCATTTTTTGACAAGTTACATAGCCAGCGTACTTTTATGCACTCCTTGTGGTTCTTCTTATTTACCCATATCACCGAATGTCAATAACAATGATCATGATCATGATCATGATGACTTTATGAAGACTTGTATGCACTGCTTGCCAATTATATTATTTTAATATTGAAAAATGAATATCTATTACGACATTTTTGATTGATAAACTGACATCAATGCAGTATGTTTAATTTTCATGGTGGTTGTGTTTATTATGTGTATGATATTTGGTGTTCTGAACTTAACTTTAGCTTTTAGGAAGCATGTATATATAAATTAAATTTATTGATTTGCATATGTTTTTTGTATGGACGTACCCAAAATGAACCCCGCCCCAAAAGAAATTTTAGCATACTGGTGTACCGATACCCAAACCAGTAACTAAGACTAAAAAGGACAAGAATTTGATTTTCCAAAATTTTCTAAATTTTGCACACTGAAATTTTCAAGCCTTCCAATGTGGTTTTTTGATGGTGAAACTATACTGGAAAAGTTTTGTACCATTTAGTCACAAAGTTATGGCCCCAAAACAGTTAACCAGTTTGATGGTATCCTGTCATGAAACTGTTGTAAGCTACCACCTCAATCATATTGATACAGAGATAGAGTGCAAAGATGAAGATCCTCAGCTATAAAACCTCAGGCTTCTTCCCAAAGGAAAGTAAACGAACACTCACCCCATGTGGAAGCTCTGGGGATGGATTCTGCAGTACAAAAACTGATAATACTCAAGAACCGTACAGAAGTTCAAGGAGACCTTTAGACAGATAAATATGGGCATGGTAAAACAAAGACAACTATACATCAGAACTTGAAAACCTTAAGGATGATCATGCTTACTTATTATTAACCACAATGTCAGAGTTTGAAGAATCGTATATTCAAAGAAATAACTCAAAAATATCCACTAATATTTGCAATGAATGACAGAGTTTGTGAAGTAAAACTGATGATCACCTCAATAAGATCCATAAATGAATGCAAAGGATGACTGACTTTGCCGATCTCCATCAAAAGTACAACAATTTGACGGCCAATTTGCAAGACCTCAAGGTGGCATTTGCAATCCATTTTTCTGGAGGTCAGTTTACACTTTGCAGCACAGTTTATTAACTTGGCAAGTTCTCACCAGACTAACAAGAACTCGCGAATTTTTCTGCCCAGAAAGCCAACTCACCGGGGACTTGCTGCTGAGTCGGTACAGGAAACTCATGCATTTTTTGGCAAGACTCGGCGAGTTTATAGGACAGACTCGGCATTTTTTGGCAGATGATGAAAAAGAGTGTCAGGGTCGTAAAAACAATTTCCGCCCCCCAAATTTTGTCTTCAGCAGGTGCGAATGCAGTAGAGGAGCAATTGTTGACTGATTTGAGATTTGGTTTGAAGATTTAATCAACAACTGGAGACATAATTGAGGAATCATTCACTTCTCGTGAATTCATATTTGAAAACTCAGCAGACTCGACACAACTCGCAAGTCTCTTGACAAAATTCACAGAGACAATGCAACTCACATGCCATGTCTTGGCTGGGTACTTGGCAAAAACTCACAATTTTTTACCGGAACTAAGCCTGATATATACATTTTGAGTGTTGACTCATATGCTGAAATGTGACTGAAAAGTAAAACCCACATCTTTTTTTCATTTCAACAATTTGTTTGCCCTCTGATTTCAACCAAGAGGTGAGGTACTTTGCAGCTTAGAAACAAAATGCCTTGTGAGAGGAGTTTGGAAGTTCAAATATTTGAAAAGATTCATAAATGATGATATTTCTATTTTCAACTGCATTGCCCTCATACTTTAACCAGTCAGATTCTCTAACTTCAACCTTTGTCAAGAAGTAGTGAGGACTTGATGTTAGAGAAAAGTTGAAATATAGTGATAAAAATTACGAAAGATTGTATCACCATGAAAGTTCATGTGGTCTCAAATGCATTAATTTGGCCTTGGTGACGGGCTCCACCAGTAAACATCACCCTATATTGCAACAACTAATGCACCAGGGGCACTGCCCCTGAACCCCACAAGGGGTGCTGCCCTTCAACTCCGCTAGGGACTCCACACCCAAACCCCTGCCTGCTGCCATCCCCAAATTCAGGCCATTCTGAGACTAGGGAGCTATGTAATTTATTGATTTGAAGGACATAGACATATGTAACCTTCGGATTATGACAGATTGATGATCAAATAGACTTATACCTTCTCTAAAGTTATAAGTTTCTTTTCTTTTTTGGTCAAGTCCCAAGTCCAAGTCAAAATTTTGGCTACCAAGTCCATGCTGTGTCTAAGTTTTCCAACTATAGTCATGATGATTCATGTTTAACTTAAGTTTGAAGCTAGATAGAACTAGTACTAGGAGGGGGAAGACAAATCCTTAGAGCGTAGTTGACCGTTACACAATTATTAAATGTTCAAAACTTTGATTTTTTGAGCATGCTGAAAGGTCATATGCAATATATAATCTTTGTGTTAATGTTTTATAGCTGCAGGAGACATCATTTACCTGCAATAGGTTAATCTTATTAAACAGCTATGTTATAATGACAGTTCTTGCCATCTGCTCCTCTATATCTTGTGGCGGTCTTTGAGTTTAATGCTTCAGCGGTATAGAAGCCTTATCGGTTTCTTTTTGTAACTGTCACCATTTATCGTGAAGGGCATGCACCGATTTTTTTATGGACTTCTTTATATTCACCGGGTGAGCTGGCATCGATACTATGGTGTGCGTCTTCCTTTATCGTGAGAGATTATTACTTCATGCGGAAGGCTTAGTGAAAGGTGAAGTTCAGGTGTTCGACAATACTCAAAACAGCATGTATTATAACTGACATCGTGTGGTTAATGTTATTTGGCGGGATGTCCCTTTGCCTTCTGCCAGTTTCAGTTTTACCTCTGCAATGTCTTTTGGGCTTCATCAAGAGTAGTATTTTTGGGGCAGGTTCGAGCTTTGTTGGGTACAGGTGCATACTTCGTGTGTCTAAAGAATGTGATTTGGCTGCTACAGAAAGCACTGCACTTGATGGAGATTTATGTATGATCTGTAAATGATTAATTTTGGTTGTGTAATTCATTCTCTGTGAGATACTTGCAGTTCTGAAGATCATGTGCATGGTCAGTGTGTATCTATTCTGTTAATAGGACAGAGATAGTTTTGTCTGATGTTTTTCAGCGGCATAGCATTCTCTATGTAATTATCATGTGACCTGTTGTTGGTGCTTCAAAAGGAGAAGTTCATACTTCTGACAATGTCTGTTATGTGATAACAGCCTCTGTGAAGAAGTCATTCATTTGATTTAGCTTGTGAAGCATTGTGTTGTATATTATGATTATCAATAAAGGATATATATTGGGTTTGGCTGGGTTTTCCCAGGGTATCTCTGGTGTCCTTGTGTTCCTGTTTTACCTGTTATTTATTTATGCTATTCTGGTTCTAGAAAATTTAACACTTTGACTTGTGACAGATTGATAATGTGTTCTTTAAATTCATTATTTGCATGTTTCATGCATTAATTTAAGTTTTTTTTGGTAATTATGTGACAAAAAAATGCCATCTCAAGAACAGTCCATAGCAGTTGCAAATGACCTGAAATTTCTCTAAATAGAACATTTAGTATGTGCAACAATCAGATTGAATTAGTTTTATTCTACAAATCAATCCTGACCTCAAACACAAAACCTTTCTGTGAGACCAACGTACTTGGTAGCCCTTGTAACATATAGCAGATAACATGTCTGATTTTCTCTCAAATTAATATTGTATCTATAACTAAGAATCTAAGAATCAATATAAATATCTCAATATTTGCTTGTAATCACACTTCAACAAAGATTATCTAATTGCATAGTTTTTATGCGATCAAAGAGCCCTTGTCGACATTTTGGATATCAAGACTAAAACATATATAGCATGCCAATTGCTACCCAGCAGTGCATGCTTCTTAAAATCTCCAGCCAAAAGACAAAATAAACTTAACAAAAACATAGTAATACAAGTCATGACCTAACCTGTATGAACTTCACAAAGCAAATAAAAAACCAAAAATATGGCCTCAGTAAAGTTGTTGAGAAGGTATATTATTCACATAGGCTTCCAGTTCAGGCATTCTAAGATGAAACGGATGCCAAAATGAAGCCAACCATAAGGGTATATTAAGTTAAAGTCAAAGTAGTAAGGGATCCCATATTGGCAACAGCAATTATACTAATATGTGAGAAATAGCCCACCCATAAATTAGACAATTATACACAATATAAACAGATGGAGCTCTTCAAGAAGAAGAAGAGCAATCAACAGCAGAGAAGGAAGCACTCAAGATGAAGAGCAAGAAGTGACAGAGATTAAGATAGAGCTGAAAACTCTGTTGGGGTGCTTGCATATTGCTAGATGATATAGGTGATAACAGTCTGGTACAAAGCTGCTACCCGTTCACTGCCAGAGCCCAGGTGTTAGCGAAAAACTAAGATGATAGCATGGAAGGGTGGATAGCATGGAAGGGTGGTAGAAGTGCTGGTTGACTCGGAAAGAAATCTGAGATTGAGAAGCTTGAACCAAAGAACTTGGCTGAGGACTTGTGCTAAGTTGCTAGCCCAAGAGGATCCAGACAAACATTATCTTGCAGGAGGAAGAAATTGTGGTCATCCTGCATGTGTTTTGAGGTCAGGCAGGAGGAGTTGCCGAAGGAAGAGTAAATCCTTGCCCATGATCTCTATAAAATGGAAAACTAAAATACAGAGATGCCCAGATCATTCCTGCGCAAAAGCAAATTCTAACACCAAAATCTACATCAAAAATGTCACGGTTGGGGGATCAACCCAGTCCTGGAGTATTTTCTTCTAATTTCAAGCATCACAGAATGTACCTTGCTTTTGTTTTTTGTGTATTTCAGATTCATTTTATTTTCCCTACCCTGTGTTTCTGATTTGCCCTTTGTCTATTCTGAAAGTAGTGGGTAGGCATGGTGTTTGGAAGGTAATGTAAAAACTCTTTCACTTAATCTGATTTCACTAAGTTGGTCTGTATAATATACCATTGATCTTTATTCTTTATTTGGTTGTTGGACGCTGATAGTCCCTCTTCTACCAAGCCCAAAAAAAAAAATACAATGTTTTATGGATGCAAAAATATAGGACAGGCACCAAGACAATAATAAAGTAAGAAATGAGGAAACTTTGAGCAACTGAAAATCATGGGATATAAAGCCAACAAAATAGCTACATCAAAGAATATATGAGTCAGTATGCTACAATCCCAAACCTTTAGATCCTTGTATTGCTTCCAAGAAGCTAATGTCCCGATCGACTCCTGACTACTGAAGATTGAGCAAATAAAGTAAAACTTACTCTACTAGAACTTTAGTTGCATCATGTAATTCATTTGCCTCATAGGACCATGTTCCTAATAGATAAATCAAAAGTTGTGTCACCAGGTTCCTCTAAAACCCCCATCCCGTACCCATACAGGTGCAGTTCGGGTCCAGGTCCTGGGCTGGTTCCCCTCTAGATTCTCCCGGAATCCCTCATGGGTGCCCCGAGAGGGACCCTAGGTAAACCCACACTGAACCCAAGCTGAACCCAGGCAAACACAGGGAGACTCAAAGGCTGCCCAAAAAAAACATTAAAAAATTTGAAGTTATTCAAACTCAACACAATATTCATTGAATAAAATTCAAAAAATTTTAAACTAATCATGTTATAGATAAGCATTGCTATTACACAACAAACATTACAGGCTTATATTTTGTTGCTGCAAATAAACTGCTATAGGCAGATTGGCAGCTATAGGCAGTTAGAAATCATGCTATATGCAGCAAATGAATTTGCTGCAGAAACTCCTACAGGCAGCTATAGTTCACACTATGTGTTGCTAGGGAAGTTGCTTCAGGTAGCTATTGGCATATTTTGCTTCAGACATCCTTTACCTCACTTTTCCTGTTTTTTTCCAAGACCCTCTTGATCTTTTCTTCTTCAAGAGCCTTCTGCCTTTTTACATTTTAAGTCCCTCTACCTGTTCCCACTTGAAGAGTCCCCTGTGCTTTCCTCTTTCTATTCTCTCTATGTACCTCCCTTTTGTTATGATTACAAAACCAATTTAAATATTGGTTTGCCAACACTTCTTTCTTGACTCTTCGCTTCCTTTTGAGGGCTCCTTGTTTCCACCTGATGACTCTTAATGTTTCTTCCTTTTTTGGGAAATCACTGTGTTGCCCCTAATTTAGTAGGTGAATGTGACTAATGAAACTGCTGTTAGACCCCCACTAGTTATGAAAACCTTGATGCTTTTGATGAAGAATAATATGAGGACTATTAAATATTGATTGCAATATTGAAATTTTATTGTGTAATGACATTTTGAGACTCTGGTATTTTCATTTTTACAAATTATGAAAATGAGGTATTTAAATATTCTATTTATAGGCAAATATGAGTATCACTGTTATTATAATTTATAATTTTGAACATCCATATATATCCTGTACTTGTATGCAAACAAAAAATATTGCCGTACCAGGTACTGACACACGTAGCAGCACCAATACTTGAAACAGTAACTTAGATCAAAAGTATGTTTGCAAAAATAAAATTAGATCAAATGTACCAAGCTTCCACAAAAACAGAAAACAGTAACCAAAATATTGTTAGCAGATATATTACAACTATACTATAAAATCAGTAACAAGAATTCAGGGCATTTTCAAAAACAGCATCAATTTGACAATTGATTTTACATGGACAGAAATACAACAAATTCTTCAAAAAAAAATTCAATAATCAGCCCAAAGATCAGAGTTCAGAACCAAAAATTATCATTTTTGTTCCTTTTCCTGTTCAACTGCGAAATCACAATGTTAAGACTGTGCAAACTTGCAAAGTGTAATCATGGGGAAAATGAAAAGAGGTAAGAGTATAGTTTAGGAATGAGAGAGTTATCACCCATCTTTAAAAAAATTCCAGCTTCCATCAAATTCCAAGTTCTAAACTAATGCTATAAGTTTTTGTTTGTTCAATTAAGTAAAGGCCGCATTCTATGATGCCCAGAAAAGGTAAAATCTCCAGGCACTTTCAAGATAAATTCCAGCCAAACAGCTTCTGCAGAGGCATATCCTGAAAGTATCAAGAGAAACTAATTGTTCAAATTGTTCCACATGATGTGGACATGTTTTAAGTAAACAAAAAAATGAACTGTTATAGTTCTTGCATAGTTGGGTGTGCATAGAAACCACCCTGGATAACATAGGTCACCCTGCTCAAACTTCTCTAATCAGTTTTTAATTTGGTGTGGCTAGAAGAATGAGCTCCACATTTTTTGTGATTGAATGTTTGTGACATGGTGGCATCCAAGTATCTTGTTATAAATTGTAATATTTGGTTTTGTAACAAACCAAGAATATCTATTCAGTTGTAAGTTGGTCATGCGGTTACGGTTTAGAGGTTTCCACGTTTCTTCTTATCCTGCTTATTGAAATGCATTGTATTTGGGAATCCTTGTATGTGCGGACAAGTTGTGTAACTGTAAATCCTTTGGCCTGTTGTCTGACTATCTAAAGTTATCTTTAACAATTCTTGGAGGTATTTTAGTTCTAACAGATTTTCATATATTATAGAGGAGTTACACACAGCTGCAGTTGTATTGCCAAGAAAGTATTCAATAAATTTTGATTATCAAGTATAATCTAACTCTATAACCAAAACACAAGCCTAAAACAAAATTTACCATGAACCAAACATCCACTTTTTCCAAGAGAATCTCGTGACATTAATGCATTATAAGAAGATTAATCCATTGAGGGGATATTGGATCACAAACATAAAGCTAAGCTAATGGTTTAAGCTAGTTCCAGAAATTATGTTGGACGAATGAATCAGATTGGGGATTTATTGAGTGTGTAGATTTGAATGGCATCAAAATTGGATATCAAAAGTTAAATTCAGAATGAACAGGAAAAACCTATATTCCACTGCATTCGTAAAGAAAGGTCTTCATGGTAACTATTCGGCCAAACCCAGTTTTACTGCATGAATAAAACAATGCGTAAAGAATCAAAAAGGGGGAAACAAATAAGAACAGTTTAACTTTGAAAAAATGGGAAGCCCATAAACTGGACCTTTGCTCGAATTCCCTGATTTGGGCTAGGTCCTGTCCATTTGCATCAATCCACTGCACTTTCCTCCTCCTCTTACAATCAGTACCATGGGCATTGGGAGCTGTGTCCTCCATGCCTGCTGCACACCCACACGGCTTCTTCAGGCTGCTCTTCATACACACCTTCAGACCAACCCCGGCATCATTTTCCCTGTTTGCTGCCAAGGGGAGTGGAAAGGGAGTAGCGGGCGGTTCCATGGGCGAGCCATCCTTATCACCATTAGAAGAAGGATGAACAGCGTCCACCTTTAATGAAGGCGTCCCGTCTTTCCTGATTCCGGAGGAGGAAGAGCCGCACCACGAACTGAACAAAAGTGAGGCGCAGCCACCGGAGCCCTGCTTTTGCCTTGAAGAAGCCAGCGGAATAAACTAATCTCTGCTGCTATTTCAATAACACAACATTCGCCTATATCATTTGGGGACACTTGGGTACTTACAGACCGTTATGACAGCAGCACAGAGATTTTGTGCAAATCGAGGATTCGCCAGTGCCCTCCCTCCCCAGCTGAAAGACTGGCATTAGTTGAAGAGGCTAAATCCAATGATATTCAGATAAGATGATTACTTTCCACCAATACCTCAAACATTAACTGCGATTGGCTTTCAAGGAAAAAGTTCAAAAAGTAAGAGAAAACACCCATCTAAAAACCCTGTTGTAAGATCGCTCAACTTTTTCAGTTCCCTGAAAGTTATCTGAAAAAACAAACTAATTCAATCTGAAAACATCCCGTGACTGCCGTTGCTGCTCCCTCCTTTCCTTAAATACATGCGTGTCTTTGCAATGCGGGATAATTAAAATAACCGATCCATGCCAGATTTCTGGAAAAAAATTGAAAGAGGGTGATTGAACATTCCATCAAGCGTGCATATGCAGACAAAACATAGGAAGACAGTAAAGTGGTAAGAAACAAGACAGAAAAGAAAGCAGTGAAATTTAAAAGCGGCAGGGCCTACATAGGTCCCCAACCTTTTACATGTGGGTATTTCTGAATAGCCGATACTAGGCCATGTGGGTGCGCCGTACTGGAAGAAAATTATTCTTTACTCCCCAAGTAGAATACACGCACGCAAATCCATATTGGAGAGAACTTTCATTACTGTAACTTCTATGCTTTTGACGGACAGATCACAATTCTGCTTTGAAATCTGGTCGCTTCAATTCACCAGATTTGAAAGGTGAGGTATTATTCTCAATGACAAGGCTGCCAACGAAACCTCCACCTTGTAGGAATATTCAAATGACTCACTGTCACTATTGTAATATACTAGTGCAATATGTTTGAAAGCATAGTTGCTAATAATTAATTAAAATTTAACACATATTAATAACTAGCATTTGCATGGAAAGAAGGTGCAAGGGGTACGTCGATAGGTGTATGATTTGGAAGCATAAATGAAGCTTTACATAATAAAAGGAAGTGTATAAAAGTGTCGACCTACAAACATGTTTCAATATAGTAGGTAGTCTTGTACATAGCAGCATCCATTTTGGATTAATTAAACTTTGAGTAGTGTTGTACTACGTATTTTGTAGGTCATAGAAAAAAGTAGCATTGAAATGCATGGAAACACATTAGAAAAAAGTATGTGTAACTATAAATATTCTCTATTTCCTCTTCTTGATCAGCAAGTGTGAACTTGTAGAAGATAAAATGTCATAATTGATAAGCAAAAAAAATTTGCATGAATTGAAGAAAGTGAATAATTTATAGTGCAGTGCTAAAAAAATGGGGTGTACAATTAATTTCACGCACCTAAACTTACTATGAGATCAATTGCAGGCAAGTTCTTCTTTCTTTCTTGCTAATAATATTGTATGGATTCTTTTTCATTTTGGAATAACGATTGAAAGAGAAGATAGGCTCTATTGTAGAAATAGTCACATTTCATTAATTCATATGCTTGACCATAAGACCATCAAATTTAATTTATGGGTATAAACGGGGAATAAACCACATACAAAATAGAATAATAAGTGAAAACTGACATTGTTTGTCAATTTAGAATAGACAAATAGGGAAGGCTAGAATCGAGCCAAAAAAAAGACCATTCATACCTAGGCATATAGAATTTAGATTCCCATGACCAAAATCAAACTCTATGAACCTATAAGACCTATAGGACAACACACCAGAAATAACTCGTCTAGGTGTTTGACTAGCAATGCATGGCTCATAAAGACAAGACATGCATAAGGTCTTACCTGTTGAGGTCAAATCAACAACATGGCTGCCCAAATATGTCATTGTCAAAGCTCATGAGTTTCTATTTCATGTACTACAGAAATTGCCATTGTAAGGATCCATTTCTGGATCATGTACATATGAAGTGTGTCTTGTCAAACTCCAAAAGAGAACCTGCGCCTATTATGATTGATAAAAAACAACCAAAAAGCTATATACGAACAATGAATGTTACTTGGTAATTATGCATTCCTTATGTACAAAATTATTGTTATGTTCTTGGTGTACAAAAATAGCTAATCAGTTGGCATCAAAGCAAGAGAAAAGAGTGGTCAAGCTTTTAAGGAATTATGGCAATGGCCTATGAAGTGTAATAAATCACAAGATATATAACTACCATAGATCGTTAAAGCCCAAAATTATTATAAAGACGTAAGGATCTTTGTTATCCTACTTGCATACGGTTATAGTTGTGCTAGGGAGAGAATCCAATAGTTGAGCATTCTAACTTTCCACCTCTCAAAATCATCTACCAAATTCAAAACCCATAAGCAATTGCAATACGAAAATTAGAGACAATCAAATCCAAAAGCAATTAAGGGACAAACTAATTTCATTGAATTGCAAGGAATCATGATCAACACAAACAACTTATCACAACTAATAGTGCTATACTATCAAAAAATTGAACATTAAATCAAACAAATAGGATCATAATTACTAAAATTCTCAACTACTGGATCTTGTCCCCTGCGCTTGTGACCCGTGTTCATTTTCTCAAAATAACAAATAAGGTTTAGTTGGAACCTGCATATCACATTTAGGATTTTTAAATAGAAGTAGATTTGGTTTTTATTTGTAAGGAATTAAGGGTACAATTTTATTTTTAGAAGTAATTCAATGGCACATCCAAGTGGAGTTGATGTCTATAAGGCAATGCTCTATGTCACATAATTGTCAAACCCCTAAAAAATGGATTTATATGCAATAAGTCTGGTTACAATAGAAGTTAGGCACCAAGAATCAAGTTGAGAGTGCAACCTACATGCCTTTGGTTATAAGATTCAATTACATTGGCTTTTATTAAAATGTAAAGGAAACTAAACTTGGAAGTCCAATTTCTAATTTTGAGCTATTGTGCGGAGTCCCTTCAACTACAAGAGCATATTGGCTCTTCATCTAAGCATTATTTGTATGATAAAATATTCTTCTGAAACTTCAACTATAAAGTGAATACAACCATGATAAAATAAATGCTAAAAAAAAGATACAAGATACAATAATCACTTCATCTTGTCACCAGACAAGAAATCAGTGAGGGCCTCTGTAGTTACTACAATTGGATTTGATTTGTTATTCAAACTAATTGGTAAGTTTTGTAACTTCCTTGCAATTGTGTCATGTCGTGTTGCAAATAGCTTGAACACCCTATTTATTACCTACAACTATCATTCTTATATCAAAATATCTCTATGCAACATAGATATCCAAAAAAAATTTAGATGCAATATCATTTGGGTTAAAAATAATTGAGTTTTTCTACTCTGCCAAACACAGAGAACCCATATGATTGTTAGGAATAAGGTGTCTCAACCTTGGATAATTCCTATTCTTATTATTTATTTTGTAAAATGTATTTTCTTGCAAATAATGTAATTAAGTGTGAGTGTACATGTCTAGTTGGCATGTTGATGTGACGGCATCTTGAATGGTGTGTAAGGAGATCATGGCTGAAACGGTTATGACGGATTCCTATGACACGTAAGAGCTATTTCTAGGACATTTCAATGATAGGGTGAAGACATGCAAGACATGTGGCAACTGATAAAGTTGAGTACTTTACACTCTTCCACAATCCTATTTTCTCGGAGAATGGTAAAACCCTAATGCGGCTATCTTTGGAAGTTGCCCTAAAAAGGAAAGCGCATGATATAAGCGTTTTTAGGGTTACAGAAAAGGATACGAAAAAGAGTGTATTGTTG
>MU225514.1:216425-234035 GCA_018584345.1 Thuja plicata | reverse complement strand
TGGCTGCAATATCATTGTTAAAGTAGTTAACGAATCTGAAATTGTAAGGGTTTAAAAAGAATTTGCACAATACTTTCCTATAGAGATTAGTGTAGGAAGCTATTTCCGCACCTGAGTTTCCTTACAATGATCCATTAGGAATATGATGCACAAATTGGATCATGACCATAAAGCAAACAATTTGTAAGTGGAAAGAAAACCTATTATCCTTTTTTGTCTTGTTGTTCTTTGGTTGTCCTTTGTTGTCATGTTGTACTTATTGTTAAAACTTTCCTCTTTTAAAAGGGTCTGGGTCCTTTCAAAACCCTTGCTCACCTCAATCAAAAATAAAATATTTTCTCTTGTAAAAGGGTTTGGGTCCTTTCAAAACCCCTGCTTACCTCAATCAAAAACATACTTAACATTTTTTGATAAATAGATGACACTACTGTAATTTTCCCTGTATATGTTGTGAATTAGGTTACAAGTCATGAAAATGATGGGCCTTGCTTAAATGATCGTGTCTTGTAAAAGCTTGCAAATTTGTGTTACCCAATTTACAATAGAATTATGTAAGTTTGCATACGATTCTAAAAAAACCATTATCAGAAGTAAACCCTTCATAAGACCTGGGGCAAAATAGTCATGCATAACTATACAGTTGTGCGAAATTCTAAATAAAATAGTTTTAAAACTTCAGTTATGACTGTCAAACAGAATAATCTCTAAAATTATCAAGCTTTACAACAACAATCCCTTTGGAAAAGTTGTGAGATTCTTATATATGCCACCCAAAGCTCGTAAATGTTGAAAATGTTTTTTTTTTATATAATAATAAAGGTCCTCCATCTACTTGGGATAAGATAATCATGCATAACTGTAGAGTATATATCTAAAATTATCATCATAATCCTTCATAAATTATCAAGCTTTAACCAAATCTACTTGGAAAAGTTAAGGCCTAATCATATATCACCAACTAGTATGCATTGCAATTCAATAACATTGAACCACTTCCAAGCTCTTTCCATTTCTAACCGTGGACTGCTAGCAAGGTTTTACTTCATTGAAGTTATGCATGCTTCCACTACAAGACTTTCTTTCTAAATTTTATTAGATCACCAAGAAAATCAAGCACAATACAACCAAAAATCTAAATTAGCATAGATATGAAGAACATTGTTGCTCCAGGTCATCATTTCATAGCAATCATAGTCTTTAATGTTGGCTTAATCATAATTGTGTATGCACAAAAAAAGATAACACTGTGCAAAAATCCATTGACCTTAAATTCATCAATTAAAATAGGGGTTTACACTTGTTATCACATTAGAATCTCCCTGTTTTTAAGTCTGCCACATCATAATTAGGGATATGCAACAAATGCAATGTTGTCTAACCACTACTGAAAAATTTATCAACTAAAACAAGGGCTTTCCGTAATTAAGACTTTGGAATCTCCCTGCTAGATAAATAATGTTTCCATTCCATCCAAACATCCAGAACAATGGATATGATGGTGAGTATTCACAATTCTTATTAATGTAATTTGTAACATTTTCCAGCTAGAATAAATTGTCCCCTGCTTGCAAAGCCTCTTCTTGGTGAAAGCTTGTTTACAAACATTGGACAACTACGAGGCACAAATATTAGCTATTCTCTTGCAATAGCAGTGAAAATACATCTTTATAGAACAACTCACCATGAAGTCTATAAATAACTCTAAATCAAAACTTGTGAATTGGTCCAAAACACTTGCGAAATGACCACAAAGAAAACTATATAAGTTATAATTAGCCTTGTTTTCATGAAGCCACCAACAAGTCTCTTTTGGGGATCTGCCATTTCTATAATTATTGACATAACAGTAATTATTTGGGAGCCTTTGCTACATTGCATGAATAGTTGAATATTACAATCTCTAAGCCAGAGTCGTATAAACATGTATCTAACACAATTGCCCACATAACTAAGGGAATCCAAATAATACCTTTACAGTAGAGATAGTTAACATTGAAAGAATGGTGATGCATATAGAGTCATAGCTGGAGACCAGGAATCATATAAAATATATGTACACATAAAAAAAGATTAGTGAGAAAACTTGCGGAAGTATCCTTATTGAACATAATCATAATTTAAGTTTCTTTTTATTTGTAATTTATAACCATATGATACAACTAGTTTATAGCAAGAAAGTAGCTAGATTATAAGCAATTGTTATATTTTTCTCTATATGGTTTTGAGATTCTTGATAATGTTATTCATTTCTAAAATAATCGTAATTTTTAATTAGGAGTGGTTCCTGCTAATATGCAATCTAAGATAAACTGAAAAGACTATTATGCAAGGCATGTCAAAGATTTTGTCAAGAAACCAAAGAAAAAAAGTACTACAAACAAATTACAGACCATAGATTTATTTAAAACTCAAGCTCTCATGCTGAGTGATGACCCTAAACATAAGCAAATGATGAGCCATGAAGTTACTTTAAATTACTAGGCATGTAAACTGATATGAAAGTGTTACTTGGAAATAATTGGAGCCCATTTAAGCAAGACAAATAAAACACTAAGCCCACAAGAAAATTTAAAAAAAAATTGGAAAAACAGGAAACACTTCAGCATTTTCAAAACATCCTGAAAGATCTCTCATTGGTAGTCTATCTGAATACTACTACCGATACAATACACAATGAAAATAGTTAACTGATGAATCTAAGAAGTCGATCAACCACTTTTATATGGAATTGATTTCCCCATCCAAATAAGAATTTGTGACCATTCTAAAATGCACTAAAGAGTTATTAATATGGCATTTGACGAAGGTTTCAAACTTTAAAATTACATCCACAAACATATTAGCTTCTCAATGGTAAAATGGTGATATTAAATATTCTACAACCATCAAAGCATTTTGATATGAAGCCATCAATTTTGAATTATGAATTGGGATGTTCCTTTTCTATATGCTCCTTAAAATCAGATTTAATAGAGTTTTATAATATTATACAAAACAATACTTTATGGCTAAAGCCATGAACATTTCTTCATAAATTTGAAATATAGATTAATACAAGCAAACTGAGGATATGGCAAGCCACCCACCACAATATATGTGCCGTAAAAGTCATTCATTTCCATGTAGACCTTTGGCAACTAATTCTTGTGATGCAAGTTGTTGACTCATGTCCTATGTAAAATGAAATTGTTTCATTATATGACTGAAATATAATATGATTAATCCTATCTTCAATGAATGCCCAAGGTATAATAAAAATTAAATGTCAATCACCACCACCCGCCACTCGATGTCAACAATGTTGATTTTGATGATAGGACCGTACTGCGTGTCACTGCTTGCCAAGGCCATACTCATCTTGTCCATCTCTTGGTCTCTCGCGGCACCAATGTCAATGTCAGGTATCGCTGGGGTGGCACAGTATCATTTCCATTGCTCTTTCTTTCAGAATTTCAATTGGAATCATCCTCATTTGGGAAAAATCATTTCGTTCCTTCTCAGAAAGTTGTGTATTTTAGAGGCTATGCATAACAATAAATAAGATGGAAGGGTTCATTGTTTTTTTTATTTGAAAAAAAAAGAATATTGGCATTGTACATTGTAATTGGATTTGTGGATCTTTTTCTGCCATCTTGTATAATTTTCTAGTTTCAACTTTCTCCATGTTGCCATCATATTCATAGCCATTGTTATTAGTATTATGACAATGACAAAAGAAATGTTTTAAGCCAACTGGTGGTGTATAGACATAGCTTTTACAAAGGCATTCAACATATTATTTTTTAATAAAAAGGTTAAATTGTGGTAAGTATAGTGTATAGTATATTTCTCAAATTGATCACAGATCCATTTCAGAACATTTGACTGGGGATTTAAAGAAACTGTGAAGGCATTATGGGATGGCAAGGGATGTCAATTGATGTGCCCAGCTATTCCCAGACATCTCGATATGGTGTTCATCCAGCCAATATTCAGAGCGTAGAGTTTATTTTTAGAGGTGAGCAAGTGGATGCAGAGCATATCCTCTTCACCCTTCCTTTTATCCTTGCTTTTATGTCATTCTCACTGTTAGCATTTTCCCCTAACCTTGTCAAAGAAAAGGCTAATTAACGAGGATCAAACAATCCTCCTACACTTTGAGCTCAAAGGCTCAGGTGGGTGTACCTATTGGATTCACTCTTTCAGTGAATCGTGGGATGGATTCCTGCCCATCACACTTGATCTTACAATCACTCACAGCTCTTTAAACACAAAAGTAAAATGAATTGATATTTGAAATTTGATGATGACAACTGCATAACAAGCAAAGACTAGTGCCTTATCTATTGGGCAACAGAGTCAAATAAACATATATCCCTAGGAAACCTTCTAAATCCAAACATACATAACCCAAATAAAGCGCCTTACATTTCACTCTTTTCACTCCAACACCTGGACATCAAATTCATATGCAAGCCTTGAATCTTCAGAATTTGTATTCAAGGTTGACTCTCTCCTTGAAAGAAACTCAAACACGAATTCATAGTTACCTTATAACTAGTGCATTAAAATGCCTTACAAATTAATACACAAGATTTCAAAACCAGACACAAAGACATCAGACAAATATTGAAAAGGGATTCCAATGTTTTTCATTAATTTGCCACATGATTCAATACATTTACAAAACAAAGAACTCAAAAACAAGACACACAAAATCAGAAAGCTACCCAGTAGCATTAATTTCACCATCCCTGTACAATTGAGAAGAATATAAGATATAGGAGAATGGGAAAAACAAATTCAGTCACCGACACTTGTCCTTCTTCTCCCAGAAAATATCTGCAACTACTTCTTTCTCTAACTGCAAAAATCTGATTTGATTCTGGACTCAAATGGCTTGCAAAATCAGAATCCTCATTTCGAGACCTTTCTGGTGATATATGATACTTGATCTTTTGCCTCCAGGAGCTGCCCATAATATTCATTTGAAAATCTTCAATAATATGAAATCTGTGCAATTTTTAGAATAAATCAAAGTATTTTATCTCTGCACAAACTATAGTCTTTTAAATCACTCTACCCTTTAAATTCTACACATCTCTATAATTTGCAATTTCTCTTATCTATGCATTTCAACCCTAGAAATCACTAGAATTTGCCCAAGTGTCACTCTTTGATTGGTCTGGAGATCCACCTCTACATCTTCACTTGCTCTAACTGACCTCAGCGAGTGCACGACTGAGCCTTTCGCCGGCTCGCGAGAATTTTATGTCATCTTGAAAACCTTCTGCAAGTGTGTGACGAGCTAAGTCGCCCACTCGCAAGAAATTTTCATGTCTTGGAAAATCTTGCGCGACTAAGCGATGAGCTCGATCGCGCACTCGCACATCATTTTTGGTTCCTTGCCAATTTGACATGACTGTGCGATTGGGAATTTTCGGGTCTGCGACTGAGCGACTAGGTGCTGCGCGATGAGCTCACTCGCGAGTCATTTTGGTCATCTCAGTTTTCATGCGCGACTCCGCGACCAGCAAATTTTGGGTCCATGACTGGCTCGGTCGCAAGCTCGCGCACCATTTCAGTCACCTTGTCAAACCAATGCGACTGCGCGATGAGCTTGTTCGCGCGGTCGCGAGCCATTTCTGGGATCACCCTTCTCCGTTGCTAGTGCGCGATGAGTCGCCACGTGTCCGCCATATCTCAATCTGCCACGACACCTTTCCTGCAAAATTTACTTGTTGTCAGATCAGACACGCTTCTTAATGCACCATTTGTTCGTGCGCATGGAGAGAGTCTTCTCTTCATCTTTGAAGTTATACGTGTGTCTTCTTTCTTATAAACATCAGAAAGTTCTCATGCGGGGTCAATGTGGGATAAATCCCCTTTGATTTTTAAAGCCTTTTCTATATTTTGTGTTAAAACACTGGGGCCCACCTATATTTCGAAACCTCTAGCCAAGGGGCCCTCCATAAGCCTCTTGGCTTCTTACTTATTTCATAAAGTATGCGTTGGAGTATTTAAACAACAACAAAAACCGAAACCCCATGTATGTGGGATAAATGTCTTTTACAAAATTTTGAAACTTTGCTATTTTCGCCAATACTCAGAGAGCCATAACTTTTGCATTTCAAATTGGATTTGTGTGAAATTTTTACTATAGATTGCACGCATGGTCATCTCAATCATATAAAAAAATCAGCCTGACCTAGTTCATATTTTTTGAGATACGGCCAAAACCGTGATTGGATGTGCTCTTGCATTTTGCATTGTTATGGGCAGTTTAGATAGTGTTGCACATAGTTGACTGTATCTCGCAAACCAAGAAGAATTTGAAAGATCGCTCCAGTGAGAATCTGAAGAATTCAATTTGCGACAACATATCCAAAACTAAGCATGATCCAACGATGGAATTGTAATTTATTCCCCCCACAATATGACTGTTTGTTGTTTTCTTTTTCATTGTTTTGAAATTACTTCCACCATTCAATGCTTAAGCACTTTTCTCCTTCCTTGCACAGATCTTAGGGATGTTCTGTTGCCCAAAGCTTGATTTGTGTACATCCATAAGTAACATTATTTAAAACTCAATTAAAACTTTAAAATAATAATATACTTTCGAAGGCTTCATATGCTAAGCATTGGACCTCATAAATAAATAACAAGTCTTTGAAATGTTGGTTCAATGATTTTCACCTCAGGAAAGCTACTTTCCTTTTGACAAAAAAGACTTGATTGATCATGTAATTTGGACTCGGAAATACTGAACTAGAGATCACTTGGAACCAACACATATACCTTTGCAAACTTGTCCAACAAATAGCAAATGGCCTCAGGAACAGGCATTAAAAATTGATCAAAAAGCCCTCTAGAATCATGCAATTTGGGAACTATGCTTATTTCCAACAAATGAGGCCATGGCCATCTAATCAAACTTTGGCAATTCCAGCAAACAGTGTAGGTGCAAAATATCAAAACAACATAAATTACAAAAAGATTGATCTTTGTAAAAATAAGGAAATATGCCTTAAGGCTCCACCACCGATCATAATAGTATGTTTATATGCAAAGAGAATAGTCCCACAATCGGTTCTTGAAGACAAATTTTAGACCAAAAGTTATCACTCTTGCAAAATGACCTTTTCGTAAATTTGATTATGTTCAGCACTGGCAATTTGCACAAATTGTCTTCAAATTTTGATTCACAAACTAATAAAAAAGAACACCCAGAATCTGAACCTCTGAACATGGATTCACCTTCACATGTGGATTATTGAATTTCAACTAACTCACTCTGAAAGTGAACTGATCAATTAGCATCAATCTGCAAAGTCAACACCTTACAACTTTCTGAATTTAAAACTCAGTAAATATGCAGAAATCTAATTTGGAATTAGCTAGGTAAGGTGGACAACTGGATTGGTCAAGGGCTAAAATTCTTCAGATAGGTACACTCTCATGTTTGCAACACAGGGTATAAGCCAATTCTTAAAAATTTTGCACTGGGGTACAACTTGCAGGACCTCAAAGTTGGGTATTTAGCAATTCTACACTTTACACTGAGAATCAGAATTAATTGCAAACAGATTGACTTTGGCAAACTGTGCAAATGAACTCACAGGGTTCTGCAAATAGGCATAGAGGTTCACTTTCATGTCTAAAACATCCTTGAACACTCCATAATGTCATGCCCATCCAACTTGGTCAAATATGCAAACCTCTAAAGTAGGTCATTTGATAAAACTGGGAAATATGCAAAAATGCAGATTTAGGTAAACACCTCCAAATGGCTATCTCCAAAACATGTCAAAACTCAAATCTGAGAGCTGAAACCTATTCCATTTTCCACATGAAAGGTGGTAAGCACACTCTCTAATTGGTTTATCATGAAAAACATCAATTCTCTTTTTGCATGCATTCAAAGTAGACCTTCTCCACAAGCTTCTTAGGGAAATTTTTACTTAGTAACTCCAAATTTCTTCAAAATTTTGAGAGTATTAACACTCACTATTCTCAGTCTCACTCTCTAATCCACCTATGCCTCGGCATTTCCTTCCACAATCTCACCACATTAGAAGGATCCAAGTGAAAGAAATGCTAACTCATGTTGTTAAATGTGGGGAAGAAATCGCTGGAAGTAAAGAAAAACAACAGGTGAATGCCCTTTGTTATGCGTGACCTCAACATTCAACACGCAATCAAGCCTCCAAGAAAAAAAAATGCTACATTACCTTTCTTATTTACCACTTCACCACTTCCTTTCTTATTTACCACTTCTATAGATGAAAACCTGAATTTTAGTGGTTTTGGAGGCGTGAGACAGGTACTGCATGAGACAATTAATCATGTGTATGATACCAGGCTCACTCGGGAGGGAAAGCCTATCGGCTTAATTATAAAGTAATTTTAGAAAAAAAAAAATTAATATGATGGTGCTTTTAGTCTTTTTTGTGGGTTGTTTTTGTTTGTGGGGCTCTTGTCCTCACCCGGGCTCGCATGTCTCTTACATTTTTTCGTTTGCATTTTGTCTATGGGGTTTGGCCACTTGATCCCAAGCCTTGTATTTATTCCACTTATGTTTCATGGAAGCATTAAATGGTGTACTCCCAGGCAGTAATGATAATGGAGGGGATAAAAATCTGAAGGATGTTGGTATTTCAAAGAAGGGAAATTCAAAAGTTTATGATAACAAAATTCCAAAACCCTCTTTCAAATCAGTTGTTTCGGAGAATCTTGCTACTGTGTGTCCGCCATCTGTAGCCTTCAATGGAGTCATCTTGGGACAACCTGCAATGGAGACAGGAGGATTATTGTGGGTCAACACCAAGGGAAATAGAGATGGAATTTTCATTGAAAATGGAGACCCCGGAGGGGAAGGAAGTGGTAAGTCCTTTGTTCTTGGCTCGAAAACCCTTTCACTTTCTCTCAATGAGGATATGATTAAGGCCATTAGAACTGAATAATCTCGTTTGAGAAATGTGTCTTTATTCTTTGTTTGTATGAATAGCAACTCTTTACCTTCTCAAAAAAAATTTGATGACTGGTTGGCTAATGTATGGGGGAAATAGTTGGGGATTATGTGAATTTCTATCATATGATACAGAAGGGGATATTTTTTGTTTTTATGAAAACTCATAATATGCAAGATAGAGTTCTAAAAAGGGGGTTTTGGAGTGTTGGCCAACCCCTCTTCCAAGATTTCCCTTGGTCGTTGAAGGGTGAACTTGAGCAAGTGGTGGCTCGTTCCTCATCAAATTGGGTGGAACTAAAAGGGCTTTCAGCCTGAATTCTGGCCTTTTATTTCTCAAATTTTGAAACCCCTAGGATCGGTCCTTCAAGTTGAAGATTCGAGGGTCACTTTCCCTCATTTGAATGCTATAATTTTTATTGCTTTGTCTCCTCAAATTTCCATTCCTGAAAAGATTTATTTGAGAATTGAGGAAGATGTATATACTTGGGAACTCTCGGTGTTTGGTAATCTTAGTGCTTGTTTTCATTGTAAATTAAATGGACATACTAGAAGAGATTACATGTCTCTTAAAAATGTATAGAAGGGTAATTTTAATGTGGCTTCTAACACTAATGCAAGGAGAAACCCTAATGTGAATAATGACAAGAACCCTAAAAAAAATGTTGAGAGGAATGGTAATAGTGTTGATAAAGATGTAAATATGGATAATGTAAATGGCATGAAGAATTATGATATTGGTAGTGTTGTTGGCAATAATGGTGGTCCTAAATTTATCTCTCTCACTAATCCTTTTGTATAGGGTCTGATTCTGCACACTCAAACGAGGGTTAGTAGCATTGATTTGCAATTAAAGAAAGCAATCCAACTACCAAGAATGAACCTATGAACAATAAAATAATAAGCATCAAAGAGGAAAACAAATGAATGCAAACTAAAATGCTCGAAGCTTCTATTGCTTATCTTATCCTTGTGAATGGTGCTCAGTATTGACATCGGTAGCATCTTTGAATTGGGTTGAGAAAATGAGATCAATATGAAGAATCCTGCAGAGTAATTGTGCACAATGATTCAAAATCCAGACCTCCTTCAAATGGTTGAGAAGGGTTGATTATATAGAATATGGAAATGATTTGGATGGATGAGATAGATCCCAGAAACTTGAGAATGGATGGCTGAGATCAAAAGAAACTGGAGAAGCAATTAGTAAACTCCATCTCTTTAACTAAAGAGAAGAGGGGATGGTTTAGTCAACTGAAGGATTGATTTGTGAGTTACCTCTTGGAACTAAAGAGTTGATTTGGAGTCACCTCTTGGAACTGAAGAGTTGAATTGGATATTTGAATGAAATTAAATTAATTTAATTAGAAGAATAAATTAATAAGTTTAAATATTTGATTTTAAACTTTAGGAAATTGAATTTTAATTAATTAATAAAGATTAATCAATTAAGGTTGATTAATTAAATAAAATTAATTATTTAATTAATTTTGGGGAAATGATTGAATGATTAGATTTAGATGAAATAAGATGATTAATTAACTATTAAAAAACCATTATTTAAATAGAGGAAAATTAGTAATAACATGTAAGGTCGCAAGTCTATCCATTTTTGAGTGTCTACAACGTGTTATTATTGCAAATGTGCAACATCCTTATGGGTTACTCCTATTTGTGGCATCATGTTTGCCTAGCATCCTTTCCTTGTGACCTCACTAATTTTATCATGCACTGAGTGCAATGAGGCCCTTGTGTAAGTCATAATTATCCTTCATTGTGTGGAGTAGAGTTCTCTACCAAAACCCTTGAGTTTTGCATGGTGTCAAACCGTGGCAGCCGATTTGGGGCTTGTAGAGTAAGTTGTACCCCAGTGGTGGGAAGAACCCTTTTGATTGTTAGTTGACCTTTGTGTAGGATGACGAGCACCCCCTCTGAGAGTTCATGTCTTATGTTGCAACCTTGTGATGATCCTTCGGCATGGGTTTTGAGGTGGTAATATCTTTCTTAATGGAAAGTATTGCATTGCATGAGTGAGATAAATGAAACTTGTATTGATCTTTATATTTCTACAGTTACCAGAAGTATAGTGATGTGTACGTGAGGTACATATTGTATCGTTGCTTGATAGGTGAGTATTGGGTATGTTCCTTAAGGTTACTAAGAAGTGGTGCCCTCATAATCCTATGGTGGATACTCCCTCTCATGTGTCTGATTTCAGTTGCATTGCTCTGTGAATGAATTTCTTGATTTATTTATTTTTTTGGTGGAACTTTCCACATGTTGTGTGGGCTAGCATCTTTTGGGCATTTGTTATGATTGGAATTAGTCACCAACTTTTGTATCTATTTCTTTATGACAATTGTCACATTTGATTTATTTTTGAAATGAGCTCACTTTGAAATTTATTATTGAAATTTATATTTTCCTCATTTGGGCTTTTACCTTTTTGATCATGGTGATTATTTTGAATATTTTATTTTTCTGGTCAGTCTTATGTTTTGTGACTTTATCAGGTCCAATGTGGGCCACTAATAGTGCGTATAAGGGAGAACACCAAGGAGAACATATTATTTTGTTCTTATCGAGTAATACTAAACTTGTGGGATAGGATCTCATCTCTAATTAAATGGTGTAGCAGGTTTGGTAATTATTTTAAACTTGAAAGGGAGTGCCAGTCAGTAATAATGTTAATGCATGGTCGCATAAGTTGTTCCAAACATACGAATTGAAATTTGGCCTTGTATGGGTGTTTATACTGCATTATGTAATTTTTTCTAAGTATGTAACATGAAAGAAGGACTCTAGTGGCATGATTATTACTTTGAACAATTAAAGGATGATTGGATGTTTCTTCAACCTCTTTCTGTGTAAAAAAAATATAGAATCGGTACATAGATGTTACTCCAGTTGATGACCCTGCATATCTTATTCGGTATTGGTCAAGTGTTGAAATCTGACATTAAGCTCTAGCATGCATTCTCTGTGGAATTCATTTTTTCCCTTGATGTGAGTTAGGACTTGTGATGTTCCATTTTCTTAACAATTCTATGATGAATAGCCGTGAACTATTTAGTCCGCTTATGAGTTTTGGTCCATGTTGTGGGCCTTGACGATCCTGTAATGATGTAACTCTAGATGTCTAAAAATGTCCCTTAGCACTCTTATTAATTAAATGTAATTTATTAATATTCTCCCCGTAACATTATAGTTAATTTTAATTAACTAGATTTGTTAAATCTGGTTCATCTTTTATGGTATCTAAATTTAATTTAAATACCTTTCCCCCTAAATGTAATAATTTCTTTTAATACATTCCCTCCATTAAATCCCCCTTTAAATAAATTTTAATTAATTTATTCCCTCCACATTCTAATATTCTACTAAGTTATGACTAATCTAAATCTAATTTGGATTAATCCTAAATCTAGCCTAGATTCCTAATCTATACCCGTCACTATCCCCCCTAAGCCTACTCCTCTAATTAATCTTAGATTAATTAGACTAATTTTATAATTCCCACAACAATTAACCTTCTAATGGTGCTCACACATGTGTGAGCACCCCTCCTATGGGAGTTGTCCATTCCCTTTGCCTAAAATGGCCCAAGCCATTTCTCTTACATCTTGTCTCTCCTTTCCTCTTTGGAAGATGTTCAACATGTGACTCACTTTGGGTCTCCCACCCTCTTACATTTTTCATTGAGCCATCATTTTCAAGAGTTGCTCACACATGTGTGAGCAAATCTCCCTCTTACATGATCACTCCTTTATCACATGTGGAATCTATGTGGATGCCACATGAGATCCACCTCATCCAAGCCCCCCAAAAATCTATAAATAGGAGGCCTCACTCCTTGCCAATCATCTTTCATTTTGTGCATTGTTATCATGCTAGTCTCATTCTAGGATTTCTCTTAAGCATTTTAGAATTTTCTTCCAATCTTAGTTCATTTGAGTCTAGAAATTACATGCTAGGTAAATGGAAATGAATCTTAGTTTCATTTGATCTTGCATATCATTCTAGCTTAGTTTTGCATCTTCATCTTCATCATTTGGTGAAGGCTTGAGACAAGTTCCTCATAATTTTTCTTTAGCTCTTCATCACATCAATAGTTTTCATTGTAGAATTAACTCCATATCAAGAAAATAATCAATAGTGGGATTTGTATTTTGTGTTGGGAGAGCACACCCACATTCGTCTCTAAGAGAAAATCAACAAGTCTTGGGTGCACTTGTTTGGCTCATGGGACGTTATGTTGGAATCTTTGTGTAGTTTCAAGCTCTTATGAACATGTTAGATTAGAATGAAATGATTTGTTTTCCTAACTTTTGCATGTATGAGCTTGTTCCACACAGGTAGGTTTTCATCATATATAATAACGATTACACCTTTATCTTCATATATAGATATGATAAAGTGTTGGTTAGGTTTTTCCCTCTTGGTGAGACTCCATGTTAGAGATTTGGGATTACTAGAGGATGGATTGTTAAGTGATATTCCTATCTATGGGATGGTGGGACACAAAAATTCTTAGGCACAACTTACCCTTTAATGAGTCGGTGCGAAGATGGGTGTAAGAGGATGCTCTCTTTATGGTTTCATTGCCACCTAGTGAAAGGTAAGACTGGGGTCCAGTAGGTAAGTGGTCCTTGTTCCCTAGAATGAATGACCTCTCATCGCTATAAGATAATATTTCTCCTACGTTGGGAAATTTAGTTGTGCTCTATTTATCCCTTGAACTGGAAGGAGTGCATTTTTTGCCTCTATTTTGGTAAGTACTCATGCTTTCAAGAGGAAACCTTATGTGTGTGTATTTTTCGATATGCTTGAGTTGGGGATGGTATCCCTTTGAAGAGTGCAAATTGGATAGATAATCTTCACCCTTTTCAAGGGTTTGGGTGAGTTAGTGAGATTCTAGTTGGATGTAAGGGGTGCTCCAAGAAAATGTGGTAGTTCCTTATTGTTAATTGAGATAATTTTTCACAAGTTTTCCGAGTTGATAACTTGGAAGTTCTTGGCACTACAATCAAAGAAGGAACTTGGAGGGAAATGTTTTCCATTGGATGCCTCCTAGTATAGTAGTGAGGATTTCATTATGTCTTGGGTGACAAAGACCTTGGTGGATGTGTTTTTCTAGCTTGTATGTGTCCATGATTAAATGACCTTGTGAGAGTGTTGATTCTCTTTTAGTGTGTGATAAATTCCTCTAGCAGATATCAAGTTGGATGGTTAGGAATGGTTATGTTTTGATTTGAAGTGAAGGAAAACCCAATATGTGTACTCGCATTTGGATCAAATATTGATCCCGCACCTTGGTGTGCTATCATTGGTTCGATACATCGGCTTCCAGGAGTAAGCCTAGTCCTTGGGGGAATGATGTAGAGCCTCCCTCATTCCCCTTCTATGTTTGACATCCCTAGTGGTGTGGATTGGATTTATTCTTGTATTCACAACCATGTTGAACCCTTGTGAGATTGTACCCTCAGGGTGATCTGTTGTCTACTTGATTATGTGACCTGCTTTGAACTTGAGATGCAAGGCGAGGTCTTGTTATGTTCTGATATGACTGGTTGAGATGATCTTTTGATGCCGTGGTATTCTTATGAAAGGATTTTATGTGATCCACTTGGTTCAATTTAACCTTATTTTCATTCTGAGACTACCACTATAGTTGTGCTTGGTATTTGGAGAGACCATGTCTCGGGTCGTCATAGCAATCCATTTATCCTTATGATGGACCTAGTATGTGAATTTTTTATGTTGATGCATTATGGGTTTATATTTTATTGGATCAAACTAGATTTTGATGCACTCTATGTGCTCCCTTACTCATATTGATGATTCTATGATACATTATGTTGCTTTAGGACTAATTGGTTAACTAATTATTATAACAATGTAGTTGAGTGTTTGATTTGTGTGTAATGATTCAGAATAAGGAAATTGTATTTGCAATAGGATGAGTCACGATTCTAATATATACTAGGTGCTTAAATATTATTTGTATGTGAACATGAATTGATCAATTGAATTGAGTCATGATCGAGTATGTAGTGATGTTAATTAAATGATTAATAGGATAATGCAATTAACTATTAGATTGGTTAAATTAAATGGTTAACATGATAATGTTACGATGAATTATAATTATATGCATTGTGGTTATTGGAATTAGATTATTATTATGATGTCGCAATTGGATTAAACTATATTCGAATGTGAATTATGTTCTAAAGTAAAATTGATGTCAATTGGGTATTGTAGGATGATTTGATTCTGCATATGCTTTAATGTGTACCTATGTTTTCATGAGGAAATTGATTTGCAAATATTGTTTTGGATAATTGGTGAATTATGTGAATGCAATTGCAAAGGATATATGCGTGAATCTTGCCAATTATTTACATTGATTATATGTATGGTTTTTCCTTAGGCTACTAATATTTGAATTTAGTGTGCAGGAAATTTTACCATGGAAATAAATAGGGGAACCAAGGTTAGACTTGTGAAATTGGTGAAAAGCCAAGGTTGCGTCTAATGAAGAGACAAAACCTCGTTATGTATTTTAATTCGTAACTGTGATGTGTATGATTTTATTAGTTATAATTTATAAATTATAATTATGTAATTATCCTAATGGTCTTTCCATGTGTGTATGTCATGTGTAATTTTGTAGTGTCACTTGACACTTGTAAAATGTGTTGTGTTGGCATGACAAGACCATGTAAGTAGGATGGAGTGTGACACTTACCCTATGGTTATCTTGTAGTGTTTTCATGTTGACCCCTTGGTTAGGAATCCATAAATTGTCACGTCTTGTGGAACACGTAGGTAAACTTCAAGAGGGTTTTTGGAGGGTTATTGAGCCTGTAGGGTGTAGTTTGGGTCAATTTTAACTACCCCACTTGGTGTACTATGGGTTGGGGGTTAGATATTGTTAAAACTAGAGCCCATAAATCATTTATGACCCATCTAATATGTCCCTTAAATCAAGTGGCAAAAATTGGGAATGGAAAGATAGGACAAGCTCGTCCTATTTTCCCCATTTTTGGTCTCCATCTCATTTATGAGGGGAGACAAGAAAGGAGAAAATGACTCTTCTTGATCCACACCCTCTTTATGATAATTAGTTGGAAGTTGGGTAGGAAGACTTTTAGAGGGACTTTGGAGAAACATTTCCTTTTGATCACCCACTCTCCATCTTTGGAGACTGCTAAGAGTTACTGAAGGATCTAGAAAGGATTTGGGGACTTTTGAAAGGAAGCTCAACTACAAATCCACCATTGTCATAGCTTGGAATTGAGGTTAGTCACACACCTCCTTGTTGCATGTTTTCCTTTCATGTATATTTAAATTTTGTGCTTGCAAGAAATGAAGGATTTGTATATGTATTTCATTTTTGATTTGTAGATGTTCTTGTGGTGTTGTATTGTGTTAATGGGGGTTTCAAGGCACACTCTCCCTTGGGAGGGAATAGTAGCCTTGGGGGTGAAGGGTATTTTGGACAACCTTAGATTGTATAGTCTCTCCTCTTGGAGGAGAAGGAAAAATCATGGATTATGGGCTCCATGATGCCACTCTTGCTTGAGTAATGGGGGCCATAAGGGAAGATTTGTTGGCTTTAAGCCTTGGGGGTCATAAGGGATTGTTGTTGTTTGCAAAAACAAAAAGTAGAGAAATATGAATTTTTTTATAGCATTGAGGAAGCATTCTAAATTCTTGTTTCTTTGACATTCTCCTCTCAAGTACTTGGTCCACCTTCACCCCATGTTTTGAGTCATTTTGAGACCCATTGTGAATCCTTGGATGGGAGTTTATTATTGTTATGGTTGGTTTTCTATTGCTATTTTTTGTTTGAGTATAACCCGTCTCTCATTAGTTCTCCAATCTCGGGGGTGGTCTCTTAGAGGCCTAGGTTGGGAGGTGAGCTCCCATGGTCAATTTAGAAATTTTATTGCAGGTTTTCTTGGAGCTTTGAATTGAAGAAAAAACTTTGTGAAAGTCTCCCCTTGTTATTTGTTGCAATACTCAAGAGAAGAAAAAAAAGGCTGAAATTATTTCCTTAGTGTAATTTGTATTCAAAAGAATTTTTTTGAAAATAATGAAAGTTATCTTTTGAAGCATAGTTGTTATTTTGTTTTCAATAGAGTTTAGTATTCAAAAAGAAAGATATGTGATTTCAATCTATGTAGTAAAATAAGTTTCAACCCACCAATACTTTTATGCATTTACACTCGTTGAATTTAATACAACAAATGAAATTTTTCTTTTTATGTATCTAGATTCTTAAAAGAGAAATATATATACATTAGCAAGTAGTAGTACATGTATATGAGTTTTTAGATTTGTGTATACTCATTTGCTTAAATCTTGATGCTTATTATCTTGGTATATTAGTTAGATTTAGTATGTAAATACAACAAAACATTTTAACATTGAAATCATAATGTGTAGACCTATGTGTGCATGAATGTATACATATACATATAGTATGTATATATACATATGTATGCACTCAAAATACACTCAGGTATTAAATATATATCTAAATATACAAATATAAAAGTGCAGATTTAGAAAGAATACATAATGTATATATGCATGAAAATATATATATATACATGTGATGATACATACACACACACACACACAATATATATATA
>MU225514.1:193147-216375 GCA_018584345.1 Thuja plicata | reverse complement strand
TATATATATATATATATCACATTTTAAAAAATGTTATTATGAGTTGAATCTGTATGAACATTTTTTAAAACATTTTTTTAAGACAAAAAAAGGGTTAAAAATTTGGGTTTGGGGAGGGCTAAGCCCCCCACCCTAGTATTCCCTTGTGTACAATGACACAGGCCACAGTGGGCTCGACCCACCATGGCACCACCACTGTGTGGTGTTGGATTAATATATGAAAAGGTAACTGCAGAGAGGGGAGGGGTGAATCAATACTTTAAAACTTTTTCACTACTATTCATTCCTTTTCACCGAACTAAACATAATTCATAAAAACATTGAAAAGCATATAAAGTAAATTATAAAACCATGATAGATAACTCCATGATTTTTGGTCACACATAAATCCTTGGTTAGAGGAAAAAATTGCAGTGGGGATGGCACCCACAATCCTTCACTTTTGTAGAATAAAGGTTGCCCGGTTAGAGCTACAATGTTAGTTACTTCTGGTAGCTTACCCGGTTAGGAGTATTATACTCAGTCAAGAGTACAAAAGACTTATTCAGTCTACCTAGTTAAAGGATTTTACAATCTCTCATCGAAGAGATGTACTTGGTTAGAGGATTTACAAAATAAGACCTGTTAGGGCCTACCCACTGAATGAGATTTCTACTCTTCTAACTATTATAAAGATTATTACAAAAATATCTGCAAGTATACATCAACCATAATGTTGTTCAAACTCTTTATGATTTGCAAGTGAATTACCTCTTTCGACACTCGATAACTTACTATCTTTATCTTTGTCGCTATAACTGCTTTTCTCTCTCTGTAATACTTCCCCCCTCTCTTTGTCATTTATTTGTTTTGTTCATTTTATATGATCTGGAGGAAGTTAACCTAATTAGATCCTTCTCCTTCCGTGGTGGAGGTGAGGTGGTTCAAGGTTGGTTTCATTCCCAACACATTTATTATACTTGAATATCATTGGTTGAATTGCCTCATGATCATGTGCAATCATATTAGTGCAATCCCAATTTTCTACCTAACTTCTGTCTTGAATATTGTGAAATATTTCCTGCTTAGTGTCCAGGTTTAGTGTATTAAAATTTGAATTGTTATGTCAGCTCTGGTGTGTTCGGTAATGTGCTTTGATCTTTCTTGGTGACATAACATCTGCTCAGTGACTAACTCGGCTCCGCGACTCGATGACTAGCTTTGTTCGGTAACTGTCCTCTGCTTAACTCGGTAACTTATTGTTGTTCAGTGTTCGATGTCATTGATAATTTTCTCTACTGACTCTCTTCCTTAGTGTGTTCTTCCTCTTTACCGATTGGCTTCATTGACTATTATGACTTTGACAAAACTAATTACAACAAACTATCTCATAAGAGTATCAATTTCCCCCTTTGTCATTAGTTGGCATTTTGACAAAAACTTCAAAGTCATCAAAATTTTGTGTAGCTCCCCCTATACACATACTTATATCTCCCTTATCATTATATTATCCCCTTTTACTTACATCTCCCTTATTAATACATAGTATATTATCCCCCTTTTTTTACAAATATGCCAAAATAAAAAATGCTTAGGGTTCAGTAGGATATATGATACCTTATAAAAAATGTGATCGTACATCCTCTATACATCAACTAGGGATGACTCACGTGCATCTTTGAGTGTTTGAAGTATAAAAATTTGAGTAGAAACATCAGCTATCATTCCAATGATGGTGTTAAGTGAGAAACCATCGGGGATGTTGATCGAATCCTTGGCCTTCATCAAATGTCTTTGTATGGATCTGATGTTGGCAATCAAAAGTTCTTGTAGCTCTAAAAGTTCCATCCTTCTCTTATTCTCTTCTTTTCATAGTTCTTGTTGCATAACCATCAAGTGTTTCAACCTCGAGTAATAAACTTGTAAAGAACTAGGCTCGGAAGAAATATTTTTCAGCTGCTCGGTCAGCTCGGTCTCAACAGACTCATCTTTCTGGCTTATGTCCTTGATAAAGTTTGAAATAGAACAAAATTTCTAAAATGTTGAAAGTCTATGAGACAAATTAGTCTCAATCTTGGTAGATGCCTCAGAAAGTGATGCCTTATCAACTTCAATGTTGTCTAGAATGTATTCAAACATTTCGAGTTTCATCTTCCTCGAATGAACCTTCATCATGTAGTCAGTAGTGTCTTGATTTGGATTTTGGACTTGCTCCACTCATCCTTCTCCTGGCGAATGATATCTCATGTTTCATCAATAGTGGCATCTGGGATAATGTCCTGTAAGACATACTTGACACTTTCCAATACATCAGTCTTCTTCCTCTTTTGAAGTAATTTGTTTTTCTTTGTTTTAAGTTTCACTAATTCTGCATACTTGGTCATTTCATCATAGTCCATAGTAGATAGGTCAACATTTGGTAAAATTATTGGTTGACTCATATCTACATGTTTCCTCTTCTTTTATTTCTTCTTCTTTGCTAATTTCTTTGGTGAATGTGATGCCTTTAGTGCATTGAATGTTGTCTTTATTATACTTGTTCTAGCTCTTTGCTTTTCTTGTTTGTTTTCTTCCTTCTTCTCTTCCTATTTCCCTTCTGCTTTCTTTTCTCCTAGTGTGTCATGTTTCTTCTCATCTGTGTGTTTCTTGGCTTCCTTCTATTCATTTTTTTCCTTTGGTTCATCTTTGGTGGGCTCTTGTTTTTGTGCAATAGACTCGGTTGGGGGAATGATTCGGTGTTCAGTGATGTTGGTTTCTTGGTAGTAGTATCCTTCTTGGTGTTCTTATCTTTCTCAACTTCCTTTCCCTTCTTTGTTTCCTTTACCTTCTTTGTTTCCTTTTCCTTCTCTATTTCCTTTGGTTGGTCGGTTGCTGCATTATCTATATCCATAGCAAATGGATCATTATCACCTTGAGTTGTGTGATAATCCAGTACTTGTTCCAATACAGGTTGTAGAGTAGGATCAGTAGTAGCCTTATCATTGATGTTCATTTGTTATGTATTGATGTCCTCAGTTACCATAACATTCTCATCTTGTGATGTATCATCTCCGGGATCTTTGTTAGTAATATCCTCAATAATAACTTCATCAGTGTCATTTGTCAAATCAATACGAATATTCTTACGTTGATCATCTTTGGCAACTTCATCGGTTATTTTCTCCTTTTCTTTCTCAGCTTGAGATTTAGTCTCTTTGATGTTGAATATATCTCTCCATTTTTCATCAGTTTCCAATTTTAATTGCTCCAAGTCTCTTGTCATAATCCTTAAAGATCTTCCTTTAACAAGGAATCGTTTAGAGTTTTGTTTCAAGGTCTCTTCAATTTCTTCAACAGATAGATTTGGTATAGTTAGCACAAGAGATCTTTCTCTCATTTGTTTTTCTGCATTCATAGCATATTTTCATCTTGCATCTATGTTGTTGTATAACTCAATAGGAAAAAATGTGATAACTTCAAGTGGTGTGTATCTAAATTTGTGTAAATAGTAAACAATTGCTTCTTCAATTTTTACCTTTTTCTCTTTACTTTGAGTTTTGTATTTTTCTTGCTTCATTCCTCTGAATGTTCCATACTTCTTCATTGTGTCTAACATTTCATCTAGACTTCCTGGTGGTAGAGGTTTGTTCTTCACAACTTTGAGTTTGCTTAAATCTTCAGTCTCTATGTCATTGTCTAGTGGTAGCTATAATTTTCTCCTTGGTCTAGTGTTTTCCTTCTTGCTTCTTACATATGTCTTCTCTTTTGGTTCAACATAATTCTTCTTTTCTTTCGGAGATGTTGTATACCTTGTTGATGATCTAATAGATTTGGGGCTCGATGAAGGCTTCAATACTTATGATTTATTGCCTTCCACTTTAGACGGTTCTGCCTCATCTTCTTCATCATCAATTCCCAAATCCTTAGTTAGGTTAGCACTCGTCTTGCCAGATTTTATTTGAATTTCAGGTACCAAGATACCTTGCTTAATCTTAGCCTTAACTTCTTCATATGTTCCATACCTCTTGGCTCTTTTATCGACATAATTAGCTAAGAGAGTTTCAATTTGTTGAGATGCAATGTTTATGTCCATCTCATATCCCATAGGATCTAGGCATATGCTCCTAGGCTCGACTGCGTTGATAATACATGAGTCAGTGTCTACCTCAAAATAGATAGAATCATGATATTTTTCAACTAATTGAGGTTGAACTCTAAATTTTTGATGCATTCTTGTTTGGAATTTAGAGAGGTAATCATTCACAACAATGTCAAGATTCTCTCCTAGATTTTGAATGTATTCACTGATTTCATAAATGATTGGTTTATCAACATTCCATTTCACACTTCCAATAGATGGAAAAAAGTTCTCAAAATAAAAGTATATGCATACCAGTAGTGAGCCAAACTTCAATGCATTTATCTTTGAAATCCTTATAGTGTTCATGTTGTCTTCAAGTTGTTTCAACAATATCTCACATAGATCAATCTATATATCTTTATTTACAATCTTGTAAGCCAGATCAACAGCTCCACAAGGTATGTTGTCCACTCGGGATGATTGGAATACTCAGTAGGATAAGATGTTACATAGAAATTTCAACTCGGGTCTTCAATAGTAGAAATCTTCAAACCTCTCCCATCCCATTTCGCTTTGGTTAGCTCACTCAGCTTGATCTTCTCAATATGTATGATAGCTTTAGGCTTGTCTCCAATCGGGTAACCATTCACAATGTATAACACATCCTTTTTTATCTTCACAGGTTGATCTAGCCACATACATTGGTCATGTGCTCGGCTAAGGACCATCCTTATCCACTCAGTCTTGAATAACTTCAGGATATGCAGGGCATGTGTCAAACCTTGTGACTCCAGATGAACATGATCTTCTTTAGTTTCCCGTCTACACATAGCTTCCGATAAGATGAATCAATCTTCGCTTCACAAATCTCCTCAACCTTACACTGCATGAAAGTTCGCACGTCTTTGATCAATAAAAATCTATCTAGAATGGACAAAAGTGCTCCCATCATGTCTGCTTCAGCTGCCTTTGTAGGAGGTAGCTTGTACTAGAGTTCATGGGCTCAACATACTAAACCACAACTAAGATTTGAGCTTTCGGGGCCATATCCTCTTGTCAAATACAAAACTTTTGAACTAGGCTTTGTGTCTATGACCCGGTTACACTAATATAACTAGGGAAACACCAAAAATACCTTAAGTAGTTTCAAAATGTGTTCAAAATAGTTTAGGGTTACCTTCACAATCACTCAAATTCGCTTGAGGATTCAGTTATCCAACTCTGTTCACACTGCTCTAGAAAACATTAAGTAACAATAATAAATGATGCAGTATATATATATATATAGAGAGAGAGAGAGAGAGATTTTTCTAGGTTTAGGGTTTTCAATGATCATAAAGTAGTAATTAATGCTTTGTCGACTTACTTTACCGAATACCTAACTTTACTTTCCTTTTACCGAATAAATATGAAACATAAACTCAACAGTGTGTCCAAATGCCTCTAAGTATGCTCATATGGATCTTTGCACATATACTAGGAACCCATTTAAGACTTCAAATTTAACTTGCAGATCCTACTTATACCTCTTAACTAATTAGGTAGAGTCGATTGCACTTGATCCGGAGGACGAGGTGCCGTCAACTGTTCTGAATGATGTCCCATCATCGATGGTCTTTCTTCTCCATGTATTATTTATCTGATCTCTCGTTTCTTCAACATTCACTTTGGGTTTCTCAAATGTTTCTTCCTCGGTAGGATCTTTGCCTCAGTTCCTACAGTCTTTGGTAAGGTGATCTAGCTTGTGACAATGGAAGCATGTCATGCTAGGGTTTCTCCAATATCTTCTATTGTTCCAGCCATGTAGCAACACGTAGTTTACAACAATGTGTCCATTTTTTCCATAGACTAAACAAGATATCCTTGTGTTATAGTCCCATGGTATGGATGTACCCTATCAGTTGCTTGGCATAATCTGTTGATTCAGTACCTATTTTTCATTTCTCTTTTGTGATCTGCATTCTTCAAGTTTTTGACCGTACTTGTTGTAGTTATTGCAGTAGCCATCAAACTTTGGCTTTGTTGGTTTTTTTCAGTCTTTGATCTGGATTCATGTGCTTGGTGCCCATACTTGTTACAGTTATAGCAATGTCCATCAAACTTGGGTGAACTCAGTGACTTACCCATTTTTCTTCTGCATACGTTTGCAATATGTCTAGGTTTCTAGCAGTAGTGGCAACTAGGCTTGTTTGACTTAAGTGGGGTAGAAGTGCCTAGATTGTCAGCTTGATTACAGGACTCTCCTTTATCAATAGTGCTCTTACTATTAAATCCTAGTCTAGTCTTGTCTGTCGGTTGTCTCTTACCTTTAACTTGTGCATCCAATGATCTCAGTGTTTCTTCATTTCTCTTTAGTATCTCATTTTTTCTTTTTTTTTTAGATTTTAGCTCCCTGGTCAATCTATTAGCTTCACACTTTAGGGCCCGATTCTCAAATTGTTTCCTGGCTAACTCTATATTAGCACTCACTAGTTAATCAATCATATTATAGTGTACTTGCATCATTCTCATTATCCCACTATCTTTCTCAGCTATTCTTGTTTCAAACTATCTTTTGTCTTCTTCAGCTAATCTCAGTGCATTTTCAACTGCTCCCTTAGAGTCAAGTATCTCGCTCATTCTCAATTCTTGTTTCTTGATATATATTTTCTAAGTTCAATTGCTCATTGAGTTTCTCGTTCTTTTCCACGAGTTCTACAATGGCAGAATCAACTTCACCATTCAAACTACCTTCAGATGTTGTCTCAAGAGTATCAACATTCTCTTGTGTGGATTTCAGTTCACTACACAATTGCTTCCTCACTTTTAAGGACTTTTCTAAATTTTTTTTATATCTTCAATCACTTCTTATGCACTCTCCAACTCAAACTCAAGACTATCAATCTTCTTAGATTGCTTGTAACTTTCCATGGTCCTGATCTTTTCTCTCAGGTGATTAAACCCTTATCTCAAGAGACTATCTCTGATACCAATTGTTGGATTAATCTATGGAAAGGTAAGTGCTGAGAGGGGAGGGGTGAATCAATACTTTAAAACTTTATCATTACTATTCATTCCTTTTCACCAAACTGAATATCATTCATAAAACATTGAAAAACATATAAAGTAAATTAGAAAACCATGATAGATAACTCCATGATTTTTGGTCACGCAAAAATCTTTGGTTAGAGGAAAAAACTGTGGTGAGGATGACACCCACAATCCTTCACTTCTATAGAATAAAGGTTGCTTGATTAGAGCTACAATGTTAGCTAGTTTTGGTAGCTTACTCTGTTAGGAGTATTATACTCGGTCAAGAGTTAAAAAGACTTATTTAGTCTACCTGGTTAAAGGATTTTACAATCTCTCATCTAAGAGTTGTACCCAGTTAGAGGATTTATAAAATAAGACCTATTAGGGCCTACCCATTGAATGAGATTTCTACTCTCCTAACTATTATAAAGACTATTACAAAAATGTCTGCAAGTATCATCAAACATAATGTTCTTCAGACTCTTTATGCTCTGCAAGTGAATTACCTCTTTCTACACTCGGTAACTTATCTGTTCTGCACCCTATATCTTCTTCATTTTGTCTTTATCTCTATCATTGTAACTTCTTTTCTCTCTATAATATTTTCCCTCTCTCTCTCTCTCCATGTCATCTATTTGTTTTATTCATTTTATATGATCTTAAGGAGGTTAACCTATTTAGCTCCTTCTCCTTCTACAGTGGAGGTGAGGCGGTGCAAGGTTGGTTTCATTCCCAATGCATTTATCATACTCGAATATCATTGGTTGAATTGTCTCGTGATTATGTGCAATCATATTAGTGCAATCCTAATGTTTTACCTAACTTCTGTCTTGAATATTGTGAAAGCTTTCCCGCTTGGCATCCAGGTTCAGTGTATTCAAATTTGAATTTTTATGTCGGCTCTGGTGTGTTCGGTAATGTGCTTTGATCTTGCTTGGTGACATAACGTCTGCTTTGTGACTCGGTGACTAACTCTGTTTAGTAATTGTCCTATGCTTAACTTGGTAACTTGTTGTTGTTCAATGTTCGGTGTCATTGATACTCTTCTTTACCAAATGTTTGCCTTAGTGTGTTCTTCCTCTTTACCAACTAGCTTCATTTACTATTATGAATTTGACAAAACTAATAACAACAAACTATCTCATTGGACTATCATGCAGCGATGACCACCATGGGGAGAGCCCATTGCGGGGCCTTTTGTTGCTCCCCCTCGCCTCCCTCACACATTAGCACGTGGGTCACCTTCTTTCCAAACTGCGGGTATATCCCGCGAATCATAGAGAATCTGTCGACATATATACATACGACTATATATATATTATCATCATCCCTTGTGGTAATCTCCATTAAACCTGCACAAAAACAACACGGAGACACAAAAAATAGGGTTAGGGTTCCGAATAGAATGAGAGAGGAGAGAAGAGGAAAGTGGAAATGAAATTACAGATGCTTTGGGGTGTTGCATTTCAACCCTAATCCTGATTTCAAATTAGGGTTAGGGCATGATTTAGGGTCAACTTTGAGAGAGTACAATTTTAAATATTTTTTTATTATAACTTTTCAATGTGATTTAATGTTTTTTTTAAAGCATTCTATTATTAGGTGACTTTAGTGGGATGATTATTTTAAGTTTTATTTTAAGCTTTCCTTGGGATTTAAATGCTACTTTAAACTATTTCTATAAAGGGGTAATTTTAAGTGGGAGATCTAATTTGAAATTAAAAATAATATCAATATTAAACTAAAATATTGAGTTAAGATTTTAATGGGATGTTATTAAATTTTTTATAGCAATATGAGTAATGGGACGTCTTAATGTATATTGACTTATAATGCAACGTTTAAATGTATCCATGTAAAATGTAAATTCTAAGATATTTAAATAGATCGAACTTTTAAATTATTAAATTGATGAGATAATATGAGACCTTAGAGATTATACTTAAATCGCATCCACCAATTTAATAAAAAGAGACGATTAAATAATATGTGTAATCCAATAACCGTGTTATAATAATTTTGAAATATAGGTTATTATGCAGATTTAAATATTAATATATCATGATTAGATTTCATCGATGAAGAAGGGAATATAGGGGTAAAGTTAATTGTTTAAAATAATGAGCTTTAAGTAGGAAATATAACAACGAGTTAAATTGATAAAGTTAATTAAAGGCAAATTATATAGTGATTTAATTGATTGGAAGTTTAGGTCCGATTAATCGAATAATTTATTGGGGTTGTTTAGGAGATTCTATTTAATTAATTAAATTGATGGAAATGTTTAGTAATTATATTAGGATTGATAATAATATTAAATTTTTACATTAGACAAAATATTGTCGGATCATTATACCAAGTTGAAATAACTAGTTGAATTATACGTAATAAAGTTAATGGTGTATAATGAGATTGTAATAAAAGAATTACAATATTTTTTAAATTAGGTTAATTGTAATTATACTGACAATAAAATAATATGGTTGATTAAAATGAATAGAATGTATGTAATTTAGGTTTAAAGGTGATTCAACCTAAGGGTTCAACTTAACTATAATTAAGTGTGGTAAGTTTTATAATTTCCATCAAACTCTATTAAATAAGGATTTAAAGCTATATTTTAATGGAGATATTTAAGTACGACAATATCAACTATTTCATTTAATTGTCATTAAACCTTAGAAACAGGGTGATTTAATTAATGTAATTGAAATTGTCATAACGTTTGAATCTCGTTTACAAATTCATTTAAGAGTAATAAATCTGTCTAGATAATTAAATTAAGTGACGTCACTTAGTGAACTCCATCAAGTATCCATGTCGAGGGATGTTGACACTTGTCATGATTCCCCTCGACCATAATCAGATGTACCTAGATACTTTTACTGGTTATCAAATCCATGAATAACGTAACTGTTGGACTTAATGGGAAGTAGTACTGAGAGGGGAGGGGTGAATTAGTACCTCTAAAACTTTTAACACTTTACTGAATTTATCATTAATGATTATTCAATTCTGATTTACCAACCATTACTGTTATTCTTTCTTATGCATCTATTGTTTGTTCACAATCTTTACAATCATCCATAGAAACATTCATGAAATTGACAAACACATAACATAAGATATGGTATCGTAGAAAACTCCTATTAGGAAGTAAAAACTGTGGTGGGGATGGCACCCACTAAACTTCACTATTTGCAGAATGGAAGGGAGCCGGTTAAGGCTTACAATTTGATCACTTCTGAGTATCTACCCTATTAAGAGTATTAAGGTGGAGACCTATTAAGATCTACTCTGTTAAGAGCTTTAGCAACACTGATTTAAGTGTGCACTTAGTAATGAGATTTATAATAGGATGGTTAAGCCCACCTTTCCTGAAAGGATTTCATTAGTGTACTACACTTGTTAGAATGAGTACAAATGTTGACCTGACTGTATGCAATCTACCATTGCTGATTTACAAATCCATTAAAATCTTTTCAATAATAATATCACCTTAAGTGATTTATGAATACCTTTTATCTGCCTGTTGGTAGCCTCTGTTATGTTCTTGAAAACTAATTTGATTTTGTTTGTGTTCTTCTACATGAATTCTCTGTCTCGTCTTTAGTTGCTCTACGTGGCTACTATCTTCATTGAATAACTCTTTTTTTTTTCAATGGATTGAGCACCTATTTATACAAGTATTGAACTATCTTGGAATTCATGATTTACAATGTTAACTCTCAGATCCAAGGTTTACAACTTGACCTTGATATTTAGTTTGCATGTTTTAAAACAGTAAAACTAATTAAAACAATAAAGATTACATTGCTTCCTCCGTACATAATGGATTTAAAAGCAAATCAAGAAGTTATAAATACAAATTCAGTGATTTATCTGACATGGCAAGTTAGATCCACTTTTTGTGGGATGTTACTGACTGTCGGTTCTTGGTTGTCAGTTTGAACTTGTAGTCTATCAGCATTCCTTGATTGAACTAATCATCGGGTTCCCTGTATCTGTTATGTTCCTCTCTTTGTTGTACTTTCGGGTAGCACTGTTGTTACTCGTTGGGTATCGTTTACCTTTTTGTCATCGAGTAACACTTAACAGTGTTTGTCGGGTAACATTGGCATCGGATAGTGTTGTGCCCTGTCTGTCGGTGTAGAGTAAACCGATGGTGCAGATCATGTTTTTCTCTAAGTATACTAATGGTAAAATATAATGCCTTCAATCTCCCCCTTTGACATTAGTATCAAAAATTGATATGTGCATAATACTAAAATTATTACACCACGTTTATATCCTTGTCATAATATGACTCCTCCTTACTATGTGCATCAGTATAGTGTATGTATATGTACATGTATACTATCTATTCTATGAGCGTACATTATTTCCCCTTTCTTCCACTATACATATGATTTCCTCCTTTAACTGAGGTGACTATACATATGATTTCCTCCTTTAACTGAGGTGATGTACATATCAAATTCCCCCTTTCTTTGATACTGATGAAAAAAATGTACAACTTACAATATGCCAAAATTGTGACAAAAGATGTGTAACTTACAATGTGTCAAAGACATTAGAATTGGTAACTTTGATATCTTCCATTAGTTTCTCCCAATTTTCTCTCAATTGTTCTAGGGCCATGTGTTGCAGCTCTAGTCTAGCGTGCATATCATAAATGTTGTCTAGTACAAACATTTTAGGGGTGGCAATTAGAGTACTTGTCTGTGTCTTATTTTGTTGCAGGAGTGTAAGTGTCGGTGAGAGCTTAACTTGTAGCTCATTGACCCCATCTATGTATTTCATCTCTGCAAACTCAATGTCCTGTCTTTGTTTCCTATCCTGTATGATCTGTTGATTGTGCAATTTAAGTGCTTCTTCGGTGGTGGCTAGATTTTGTGCACTGGATTGAAGATCAACATCTATCTTTTCTATCTTGTCGGTATACTCCTTAGTGATTTGATCTAAATTGCACAATTTCTTGATTAAGGTAACAACTTTTGATAAAATTGGGTTAATTGTACTTATCAATTCAGATAGCTTGACCTTTTTTAGTGCAACTTCTTGGCTTATCTTCTCTGCGAGCTTGAATTCATACTTTTGTTCAAGTCTCTCTTCCATTGTCTTCTAAACATTGGTATTCTGAGATATTATTGCATCTGTGAGTGTGACCAATTGATCAATGATTGGAGTTTGTTGATCAATATTTATGTTTGGTACAATTTCTTGAAGTATGTTTCTTTCTACTTCCAGTACCTTGGCCTCTTTTTTCGCCCTTTTTAGCTTGTCTTGAATTGCCTTTCTGTCACATAGCTTTGCATATTTTGTCAATGCTGTCGGATCCAATGTTCTTGGATCACAAACTAGAATCTCAATGATTTCATCCAGAGTTACTAGATTTTTATTCTTTCCTTTCTTCTTCTTTGAGATTTGAGGGGATGCAGATGTATGAACTACCATAGCTAGTTCATGTGTTTTCTCTGAATTGCTTGGGGAAGGTTTTGTCGATGATGCATCTTGTGTTTTCTACTCTATGGGCACCTGTCGGTTATGTGAAGACATCTCTTCATTAACCTTGGGTCTTTCTACATAATGTGCTCCAGTTTTCTTTTCAATCTCATCCTTCTTCCCTTCATCACCTTTCTCTAAAGGCTTGTCCCATGTTCCCTTTTGAGTGTTTTCTCTATTATGATCAGTAGATGCATTCTTCTGATCATCGCTTGCAGCTTGTTCTACAGTAGTATCTATTGTCTCTTTGGCTTCTTCATCACCCTTGTCTTTGGGTGTGCTTATCTCTTTCTCATTTGATCCCTTATTGCCCTCTAGTATGTTTATTGCCTTAATTAGGACATGCATGTTACTTTGAGTTGCTACTTGGGCTTTGTCAGCATTGGTGTCCTGCTCGTTGGTTAGTGCCTTGTCAGTAGTGACATCCTCATCCTTTTGTATATTTTGTGCAGGGTCTTGCACAAGTGGGTGCAAGATTGAGGTGTCCTGCATTTGTTCATCAACAATGTCAACTATCTTGTCATCTGATGTCTTCAGTACTTGATGGCTTTGTTGATCCTTAAGTGTGATAAATATCACATCATCTTTCTTCTTTAGATCATTATCAAAATCATAATGAGTGATATCTTGGATATTATCATCTATGCTTGTATCTAAGTTAATAGGCTCATCATCACTTTCTTGATTGTCCAGAGCAATATGCTGAGGACTTGCATTATCTATCTCCTCTTCTCTGTGAGGTGTGTTTGTGAGAAGTAATTGCTTCTCAACACTTGTTGACTCTGCCGATAGATCTAGGAGATGTCTCTATTTGGTCTTTGTCTTTGAATCCAGTTCTATAAACTTGCTCTCTAGTACTTTGTAAGCCCTTATTTTGGCTACAAATTTTCTTGTGTGTTTCTTTAGTACTTCTTGTATTTCTTCAAACTTGGATTCAGGAGGCATCAGTCTTACAAGAACTGTTTCTCTTGCTTCTCTTTCTATTTTCAAGGCATATGACCACTATTGGTATATCCTTTTACCTAGCTCTTCAGGTATTTGATTTACAAATTCAGTAGGGGCATACTTGTTTTTAATCATTGATTTTATTACTACTTCCTGTATTTTATTCTGATCCTCTAGATTCAGTGTATCCCACTGCCTAATCCTTTTATCAGTCATTGTGCCATGGGTAGCAATTAATTTGGCAGCTTCATCTACCATTTGGTTTCTGAAGTTCTTCTTTACTATATCTAGTTCATCATCTTTGGTGTTGTCCAAGTCAGCCTGTGTCCTGACAAACCTTTTTCTCTTCTTTGGTGTTGTGGTTTTGACAGGTTGATGTCTTGTTCTTTTTGTTGGTTGCTTCCTTATATAGGTCCTTACTTGACCTTTCTTAAGTGGTGTGGTATCGGTTGCAGTAGCCTGACTTCTTGTTCTTTGCTTCTTTGCAGGAGGTGGAGATGGAGGTTCATCAGATTTAGTAGCCTCTGTATCTAATTTCCTTTCTTCTAGTTCTTCATCGATGTTGCCCTATTCATCGGTTTCCTCTTGTTGATCATGCTCTTCCTTTTCAGTAATCGATAGAATCTTCTTGAGATTCTTAACCATTTTATCTTTCTTGTTTATAGTCTTCTTGACTTCTAGGCCATGTTTTATCTTAGATTTGGCCTCCTCATATGTACTAAACCTTGGTTGTTTCTTATCAATGGGCTCATTGAGCAGTGCCTCAATTGCACTTGTAGCTAGATCAATATTGATCTCATAGTCTAATGGTGATAACCAAGTTGTTCCTCGTACAACCAGTTTGATATGTGTGAAGTTTGTGTCTGCCATGAAACATATCTCATCTTTGTGCTTTTCAACCAGTTGCTCAGGAATCCTGGTTCTTTCCATCATCTTTTCCTTGAACTCAAGGAAGTATGCAGACATGACAGACTCAAAGTTGTCTCCTAGTGACTTAATCAGTTCACTAATATGTTGGGTTACCTGTTTGGTAGAGTCCCATACAACTTTTCCTACTGAAGGAAAGTATTCTCAAAAGTAGAAAAATGTACACATAATAAGTGATCCAAACTTACATGTGTTGCTCTTTGCAAACCCGATTTTGATCATATTATCATCTATTTATTTCAGTAGGATCTCACATAGATCCATCTAAATTCCTTTCGTTACAATCTTGTAAGTTGTGCTTATTGCTGTTGCATAAATGTTGTTCATTCTACTAGCCTAAATTTTTTTGTAACCAATGACACATGCACCAAATTTTAGCTCTTCGCCAGTGATTGTGTTTACTTTGAGACCTCTGTTGTCTCCTTCTGCATTGGTAAGTTTTGTGACTTCTTTCATGGATGGATGTTTGTGTTCCCTAGGCTTGTTGGTTATCGGATAACCAGTGACAGCATGAAGAACATCCTTTGTTATTTTCTTGGGTTGGTCTAGCCATAGTTGGTTGTCATGCATCCTGCTCAAGACTATCCTGATCCATTCTGCCTTGAATTCCCTCAGGAAATGTAGGGCATTGGTTAACCCTTTGACCTCTAAGTGTTTGTGTTCTTCTTTTAGTTTTCCCTCGGCATCACATATCTTCTTAAAAGCTTCATCCATTTCTAGATCACCTATCTCTGTGATCTTGAAGTGAATATAAGACCTAATGTCTTCTATGAGCAAAACCCTAGGCAGAATTTTTTAAAATGCACCATTTTCATTGGGTTTTGATGCAATCTCTGGACAAATCTTGTGTTTAGGTTTCTACACATGTGTTGTTCTTGATTAGTTTCACCACATTCTTCTTTTCATTCTTCAACTTAGCAGTTCTTCATGTAGTTGCCATTGTTTTCCAAGTACTTAGGGTTTTCTTGAAATTTGGGCTTTTCTTGACAAAATAGTAACATAATTATTTTGGTGTCTTTGGTACTTACTTCGATTAGCAATGGTGATGAGGAATCTATACTCTATGTGCTGAATCAATCTGTAGATGCTTCTTCTTTCTGCTCTTGAATCGCTTTGATGTCGCTCTGCTTTCTCTTTAAATCATGGGTGAAAAATGAAGTTGTCCTGTTGACTATTTATAGACTTTTTGACCTAAGTCTTTGCAATAAATGCTCAACAACTCGTCAGGACATGAAGACGGGTTTCGTTGGGAGGATATTTCAAATCATCATCGGTGAAGACATGATGCTTTGGTCAATTTTTAACCATTTTGATTTTACCGACGGATATCGATATTCTATCACGACCACTTCTGAAATTTGCTTTCTTACCGACGGTTGTCGGGTTACACTGGTAGTTTACCATTTTTACTAGTTGATCGACAATTTTTGGTAAGTGTAAATAACTCATTATTGTGTTCACCGATGATTTTTGGTAAGTGTTTACCGATGGTGTTGCATTCTTAATTTGGTAACAAGTACAGTAGTATGCATCTTCAGTTCATGCAGATTTTGACTATCTATCAATTTATATAATGGAACTGATGCAAAATATAACTTGGTTTAGTGCAGTTCCATACTTACTTGTTCAGCTCAAGTGGGGTTAGTGGTGTCACCAGATCCATTGGATGGGGTGTCACCATTTGCATTGCTTGGTCCAACTTCATCATTGCTTGAAGCTTTTATCCACATTTTGTCTCTTGCCCTCCGGATATCTTCAATGGTGTTACCATTGGGATATGTGCTTGTTTCTATCAATCTATCTTTGCAATCTTTCTTGAGATGACCAACTTTGTGACAATGTAAGCATGCCATTTTGGGGTTTGACCAGCCTCTAGATCTTTTGGTCCATGCTCTCATGCAGTTTGCAGTGATGTGACCATATTTTCCACATGTTGTATAGTTTGTCCAAGTGTTGTAATCCCATACATATTGATTACCGATTCTTTTTGGTTGATAAGGAACTTCTTTACCTTTTGGCTTCCATGCTTGCCTTTTCTTTTTCTAGCATTCTTCAGATGTGTGCCCATTCATCTTGCATGTAGGATAGTATTTGTCCATGTAGGTTTCCTTCTTTGGATTTTCTATCTTGTTCTTGCATTCATAAGCCTTATGTCCTTTCTTGTTACATTTATAATAGAATCCTATGAATGAAGATGTAGATTTAGGAGTACCTTTCATTTTACCTCTGCATGTATTTGATGTGTGCCCTTGCTTTCTACAGTTCTTGCATGTTTGCTTTCTTGGTCTTGGATTTTTGTAGACATTCTTTGGATTTGATGATTCTCCATTTTCGGTAAAGCCTATACCACTGTTGTTGATGCCTCTTTGTTGTCCTTCAAGAAAGTCATCCATTCTTTTATTTCTTTCTTCAGCCTTTCTGATAATCTCATTATGTTGTTATTGAATTCTAACCTCACGCTTTAGCTTTTCATTTTCTTCTCTTAATTCACTGATAATCTATATTCTCTCAATGAGTTCCCCATTTATTTTGTTTGCTTCTTGACTCATAAGGATAATCTAATTTGTGAGATCATGGTGATGCTCATCATGTCTTTGAATTTCCATTTCCTTTTCCTATAGTTTCTCTGAAATCTTCCTTCTATCATCAATAGCAAGTGTTCTTTCTGTTTCATCTTGTTTGGCAGAACTCATCACATCAATCATTCTTACCATTTGGGTCTCTTGACCAATTTGCAGCATCTTTATTTGCTCTGTCAAATGTTGATTGATCTCTTTTAGATTTGTGATGTTCTCTTCTCATGTATTTGATACATTACTTGCATTTGATCCTAAAGATTTAAAGAAATCTGGAATTTCTTCTTCCTGGTAGTATTTTTGATTGTTCCTGGTAGCCATACCTTTTCTTTCATCCAATAACTCTCTCATCCTTATTCTTGCTTCTTTATACTATTCATAGAACATCTATAACTCAAGCTTTTTGTTCTCAATATTCTTATCAAGTTTGTACTTCTCCATTGTATGATCTTTGCTCTTAAGCCTTTAAGCTTTTCAAGAAGATACTTAGCTCTGATACCAATTGTTGGACTTAATGGGAAGTAGTACTTAGAGGGGAGGGGTGGATCAGTACCTCTAAAACTTTTAACACTTTACTCAATTTATCATTAGTGATCATTCAATTCTGATTTACCAACCATTACTATTATTCTTTCTTATGCATCTATTGTTTGTTCACAATCTTTACAATCATCCATAGAAACATTCATGAAATTGACAAACACATAACACAATATATGGTATTGCTGAAAACTCCTGTTAGGAAGTAAAAACTGCGGTGGGGATGGCACCCACAAAACTTCACTATCTGCAGAATGGAAGGGAGCCGGTCAAGGCTTACAATTTGATCACTTCTGATGATCTACCCTATTAAGAGCATTAAGGTGGAGAGCTGTTAAGATCTACCATGTTAAGAGCTTTAGCAACACCAATTTAAGTGTGCACTCAGTAATGAGATTTACAATATGATGGTTAAGCCCACCTTTCTTGAAAGGATTTCATTAGTGTACTACACTTGTTAGAATGAGTACAAATGTTGACCTAATTGTATGCAATCTACCATTGCTGATTTACAGACCCATTAAAATCTTTTCAATAATAATATCACCTTAAGTGATTTATGAATACCTTTTCTTTGTCTGTCAGTAGCCTCTGTTCTGTTCTTGAAAACTAATTTGATTATGTTTGTGTTCTTCTGCATGAATTCTCTGTCTGGTCTTTAGTTGCTCTGCGTGGCTTCTATCTTCATTGAACAACTCTTTTTTTTTCAATGGATTGAGCACCTATTTATACAAGTATTGACCTATCTTAGAATTCACGATTTACAATGTTAACTCTTAGATCCAAGGTTTACAACTTGACCTTGATCTTTAGTTTACATGTTTTAAAATAGTAAAACTAATTAAAACAATAAATATTACATTGCTTCCTCCACACATAATGGATTTAAAAGAAAATCAAGAAGTTATAAATACAACTTCAGTGATTTATCTGACGTGGAAAGTCAGATCCACTTTTTGCGGGATGTAACTGACTGTCAGTTTGAACTTGTAGTCTGTCGGCATTCCTTGACTGAAATAATCATCGGGTTCCCTGTATCTGGCGGGTTCCTATCTTTGTTGTACTGTCGGGTAGCACTGTTGTTACTCGTCGTCGAGTATCGTTTACCTTTTTGTCATCGGGTAACACTTAACAGTGTTTGTCGGGTAACATTGGCATTGGATAGTGTTGTGCCCTGTCTGTCGGTGTAGAGTAAACCGATGGTGCAGATCATGTTTTTCTCTAAGTATACTAATGGAAAAATATAATTCCTTCAACAACCTCGATATTGAACATAGTAAACACTTGATCCTTCACAACATGTAACTTTAGCAACACTAGTACAAAAAAAATATGTGACTAAAAAAACTACTAAAAATTGTACATAAATGACTAAACTTAGTCACATGACTATTAATAGTTAATTTGCAGTCATTTATAATGTGACTAAATTTACTACTAAATGATTTAGTCGCGAATTTAGTCATGCATTTAGTCATGAATTCAGTCACAAATTTAGTCACGTTACTATTAGTAGTTATTTTGAAGTCATTTATAATGCGACTAAATTTACTACTCAACAATTTAGTCACGGATTTAGTTGCAAATTTAGTCACAGATTTAGTCACAGATTTAGTTGGTTATTTAGTCGCATATTTAGTGATTAATTTAGTCATAGATTTAGTCATATTAGGGAATGATGGAATAAAACCACCATCCTCCTGCTTGTAAAGCAGGTGCTCTTCCATTGAGCTAGTACCCTTTAAAGAATAATCAAACCATGTATCCTATGTCACCCTTCCAACCTTCGAACAAAGACACTTGAATAAGATGAAAGTGAATAAAATAAGAGGTATTGTAGCTAAGGGATAGGTTTGGATATCCACTATCATAAAGAGAAGTGAAGCACAATAATTTGATTAGCATATCTCAAAAGAAGATGATCCATTGACAAGAGACACAAAGCATCAAGTTACTGCCTAAAGTGTGGATAGTTTAGAGTAGGTTACTCAAGAAATACAAGGCTTGTGAAGTTAATCTTTTTTCAATACTTCTATCTTTGAAATTTCAAGCTCCTTTTCAATTATAGCTACCAATTCACTTAACTACATACAAGGATATAATAAAGTATGGTTACTAGACAATTCAAACAATCAATGAAATGATTGTGGACAAACCAAAATGAATAGTTAAAAAATTAATGATATATACGAGAAAATTGACCACAAAATTTATTTTAAAATATGTACTACTTGTGTATGGTTTCAAAATAAATTTATTGTAAAAATAATCTGCATAATAAATTAAACAAGAAGCACCTTCTCCTCAGATAAATACCTTATGCTGCTCATTTTGCTGAGCTCTATTTTCAAAAAGAGAAAGACCATAGGGTTTTCAACTCTAGCTAAGAGGTATGGAACCACAATGTTGAGTAGAATGAACCTTAGTGACCAATCATGACTAGCAATGTGATAGAATTTCCATAAGGGGAATTATGAACAAAAGATCATGACACTATTATAAGGCTTGTTACAACATAAGGATTTCATAGCATGACACAAGGGTTTTCACTGTTTTAGCAGAGGAAATGGATGTCCTATAAATAGATGCACTATTCCACCTAATCGTTTCACCATTCCATAACATGCAAATATAGTTTCAAGGATCCTTCATTTTTCTTGAGGGGTGGTAAACTCAAAAAGAATCCACATAAAGTTCTCCCACAAATAGTGATTGTATTGAGATAATTCGTCAAACCAAGGTTAAAATGCAGTCTAGACAGTGAGAGATACAAAGGTTAAAGAGAAGATATCTGATGAAAGATACCATCATCAAAGGTCTCAAAGGTATAAGAGGGAACAAATATCCATGCTATAAGTTGATAAATGGTGAGAAAGATGTGTTCAAAGGCAGTGTTACATAGTTTACATGATGCAGTCAACAATATTTATCAGGAGATGGTTCTTTTTCAAGGATTATTCACTATCATTCAATGACACAAAGGTACAAAAAATGTGAACATGGAGATTAGTAATATCAACAATGTTCTTGCGAACTATGGAGATCTAAGAATACTATGATATTTAAAATCACAATGATGTGTTCACTCTCAATAGATAGTAATGTTGAAATCAGGGCGAGTCACTATTAGAAGGGGCTAAAATTAAGTAAGGACAATTATCAGATGGATGTTTAGTGATAGTGATTAGAAATGGTCTAAAACACAATGATGGTGAATAAGGGAAAGGATAGTGATTGACTGTGATGAATAAAGTCAAGCATGAGTGCAGTGTTTGCATGAACTACAATCAATGTGATAAAGAGTGATTTGTAATTGATCATGGTGATTTAGAGATCAAATATTGTGATGGGAAAAAAAGAGAATTAATACCTTCAATGCAAGACAATGAACACAAGATTGCAATTTTTGAAGACTTTTCAAAGGTTATAACATGAAGGATGCTATCTACAAGAAATAAAATATGTTGAAGACAGTCATGCAAAGTAGATACCAGCATTGTCAAGGAGGAAATTCCTTGTATTTTTCAAGAGGAACACATTATAAAAGGATGACATATATGATGAGAAGCTTGTAACAGTAAATGAAATGAGGATGAGAGAGATCATACCGTGGTGTAGAAAGCAACAAGGTCATATCAGTCAAGTGAAATGTTAGCCCTTTTTACACAACTTGTATTGTGAAAGAGATCACAAGTGATTTCCATGAAAGTAAAAGCACGGTGATAGTCAAAATAAAGGTTGTCGAGTGATATTTTTTTACCAAGCCTAAATGAATCATTGTTGTGATCTTTTTATGACATTGTATAGTTGGAAAATGGAAGCACTTCCATTGTAGACTGGCTTAGCCTTCTAAGTAAGTGGTTTTGGGTCATGTCAAGCGACTTGAATGTGTCTCTGACTTGGATCTAGCTTTTTCCCCTATTTTTCCCCATTTCCCACTTTTTTCTAGCCTGTTTCTGACACCTTAAATTGGAAACTAAGATTTTTGACCTTAGGGTCAAAATCGACCTTTCTGGGTCAAGGTCAACCTCACCCTTAACCTAGGTCAAGGTCAACCTCACCCTTGACCTAGGTAAAGGTCTAAATTGACCTTGACCTAGGTCACAATTGACCTTTTTCTGACCTAGGGTCCAAATTTTAGATTTATGGGATTTCCAGATCTCGGGCTTCGAAAAAGTTTTATTCTCGCTTTCAGGTCGGCTATTTCAGTCTTTGAAGAAATGATTCTTAAATTATATTTAATATAGGTCCACTTCTAAGGATATAGGTCTAATGGGAATTTAATTATCCTATGTAGGCCTCTCTAGAAGATTGTGCCCTAGATTGGTATATAAGGAAGCCTTCTCTCATTTTCTCTAACCATCATCAAGCATAATCACAAGTGTTGAAGACTTGATAACCATCAACTAAGTGAAAGCTAAGGAGCAAGATTTGAAGCAATAATTTATTCTCAAGCATTCAAGCATTCAAGCATCCAATTCATCAAGGAGATCCATTAGTAGACATTGAAGGATTCAAATCTGTATGAAGCTATCTTGTTGAAGATTTCTCCATCCACATTCCTCCAAGCTTCTTCCTATTCCAAGATCCATTCAAGATTGGTGTTGAAGATCTACATGCAATTTATTTGAGGAATCCTACATTCTATATTCTACATTGTACATCCTTTTGGGTGCATACATACTTGTGGATCCAAGGATTTGAATCTGCCACAAGGGCTTCTATACAAGCAAGGTGAATTTGTTTATTTACTTTGTTTACTTATGCAATTTCAATTCGATTATAAGGTTAATTCCAAAACTGTGGTTTGACCAAGTCAAACCCCTCCCCCCAAAAAACAAACCATTTTTCTTATAGGTACAGGTTTGGAATAGCAGACCGGAGTGCAAATTTGGATACGCTTGTCAGCAAACTTTCATGATCCGAAAATAGATTTTCAGTCTGAGACTTTTTAGGTCGATTCTGCCCTAGGTCACAAACGGAAATTATGGGTCAAGGTCAACATTGAATTGAGGGTACAAATTGTAACAATGTCAAAATGGAAAACAATTTTTGGGTTTTGTAGATCTCGCAGTTTCAGTTCTGGATTGCAGAAATCAATAGTTTCTGAGACCATCTAACAGGGTTTTTAGCAGGTTATTTTTCAGAGGTAAGTATTTTATTCCATTTTCCTTTGCAATCATTTCCAGATTTACACCCCTTCTCAATCATAATTAAATGTAAGTAGTTAATAGAGGCATAGGGTATCTTTTATGTGTAAATCTTTATTGTTAAAAACCCTATCTAGAGACCCCCCTCTATTTTCTACCTTACATTTTAGTGAACCCGTGATAGACAACTCTTTCTTTTTGGTGTTAGATTTGCATCTTGTGTTAGATCTTACATGCATTTAAACGTAGATTTATTTTATGCTCTTGCATTTATATGTCAAAAATAAATAAAAATCACAAAATTTCTTTAAAAATACAAAAACATTTACATTTTTCATCATAAATTTCATTTGAATGCATTTGGATATATCTAGATCTATTTTCTATGCATTTATTTATTTGTTATTATGTTCTGATTAATAAAAACAGGTTTTACAAGGACCCGAAACCTTTACAAAAAAACCAGAGAGTTCAGCAGGTTTTACAAGGACCTGCAACCTAATTTAAAAGATACACAGTTTGAAAAGCATAAAC
>MU225514.1:168023-180616 GCA_018584345.1 Thuja plicata | reverse complement strand
TTTGAGTTCAAGAACAGACTTCTTAAACTTGATCATATGAGATATGATCATAGAATGTATCTCAGTCTTATCCATTTCTTGATACTTGTCATAGAATTTAGAAAGTGTATCTAATCTCCCTTCATTTGCAATCATGTTCTTCAAAACATTTAGACTAGGTCTAAATCCTACCTCAGGAGGAGCTTGAGTATTCCTTTCTTTGCTTTGAGTGTTCCTTGATGATGGATGATTTGTGGGCACCTGATTTCTTCCTCTAGTCTTCTTGCTTGGTATAGAAGGTGGAGATGAGTCTAGATAAATAGCGGTAGAGGGTGCAGAGGTTCTCTCTACTTTATTCTTCTTCTGGATCTCTTTAGTCTTCTCAAGTTCTTTTGCTATCTTTGCTTCTCTAGCTTTGTCAAGATCTTCTTGAGTGACTCCGTGAACTTTTAGTATGTTAGATGTAATTCTGGATGCTTTCCTTTTGTTATCAGCACTGTGTAAGATGGTATCAACTTCATTGGTCTTCTCTCTGTAAGTGCCCCACCTTGGTTCATTATGATCTTTGGGCGCAGACAATAGAACTTGTGCATATCCTTCTAACACATGTTCTTCCACTTCATAACCAAGAGGATGAATCCATTTGGTTCTAGGTTCAACTACCTCCATGCAAGTGCAATCTGTTTCTACCATGAAACATATGGTATCCTTATATTTTTCAACTATCTTCTCAGATAATCTAAACCTATTCTGCATCTTGATCCTAAATGTCTTGATATCCATATCCATGGTGTCCCTTACACTGCTCTCTAAAGTGGCCTTAAGAGAAATCTGAGACATTGTGGGTTTGCTCCTGTCTAGGTAAATGTTTGCAACCTTTCCAACAATATGGAAATACAAGTAGATGATCAAAGATCCAAACTTGAATGTCTTGCTCCTGTCATGCTTGATGATTTGAATGTTGTCAATCAGTTGAGTGCGCAAGATCTCACATAGGTTGTATTGAGTGTTAACCTTCACCATTTTGATAGCTGCTAGGACTGTTGCTACAGAGACACTGTTCAACCTACTTTCTTGCTAAAACTTATACCCAAGTATCATTGTTAGAAGTTTTATGTCATCCTCCTTGATAGGGTCAACTGTCATCCTGTGCTTGTCACTTCTAGATAGGCAAAATTGTTCAATTTGCTTCTTGACATCCTTGCCAGTAGGAAAAACTAGTCCAGTCTTAGGGAGTCTAGTTAATTCATGGATTAGGTCTGTAGTGATGCAAATAGGAACCTCACCAATCTAGTAAAGATCATTATGTATTCTTCTTAGCAAAATCTTCACCTATTCTGGCTCATCAAACTCATGCACATTAGAGTATTCGAAGATAGGGTTATCAATCAAGTGTGCGAACTCATCCTTGAATGTATAGTCAGGTTTCATCATAGATCCCATATGAGTGGCTATGCTAATATCTCCTACTGTTTCCTTCTTACAGTAAATATATGCGTGGATATCTTCTACGTGAACAACACCTAGCAGGGTTTTGGAGAAAGCTCCTTCCACATCATCCAGTATGGATTTGAATGGATGCTTCTTGAATACAAATCTCTTCCTCTATACAATATCAAATACAACTGGAGTCACCATACTTACTTGGAACTTGATTAAGTAGGGTTTCACAAAATTTGGAAACGGCGCGACTGCTAGGGTTTCATTTCAACTTCTTATCTGTGCTTTAACTGCCAAATCTGTTATGCTCCCATACCTTGATGCCTAGTGCTCCAGTGCTCTCCAAATTCTGTGATCTCAAATGCAAGTGTGAAGAAGATCGAACACTTACTTTCCTTTATAAAATCTATTGCATTTAATGTTTGCAACCGTATGCAGATTACTCAGAGAATTTGATCCCGATGCATTTGAGACAATGCGTGTATGCATACTACAATATTATGTTCTTATAATCATGAATCCATAGGTGCATACTCAGAGGTGAGTATACCAACCACGCAGGGGTCCTGAGCTAGAATAGCTCCCCCTAATACCAAGAAGGTCTTCAAGAAGAATTAGAGGGTGCATCCATTATGGATGCATCAAATACTTTGACAACATCATTGTCCTTCTTTACTTCAACCCAAATTTTTCTTGAATCTTCTTTTGCTTGAACAAACTTGACTTCTCCTTCTTCTTCAAATAGTGATTTCTTAGGATCCTCTTATTTTTGAGTTTTGGATCTACAAAACCTTGAGATGTGTCCAGCCTTTCCACATGTGTGACAAATGATAGGAGGTCTAATGCTCTTGTTCATCATGCTGCATTACTTTATTGTGTGTCCATTGTAGTTACATATCTGACATGTAGTGTTCTGAAAATTTCTTTGAGGCTGATTTCTCTGGTTGTTTTGATTCATTCTTCTTTGATTTGTTCTGCAATGTATAGCCCTGTGACCAAACTTATTACAGGAGTAACAATAACCATTGAAAGGTCTTACCTCTTTGCAATCTCTTCCAAATGACCATGTTTGTTACATGCATAACAAGTTCTGTTAACTTGCTTGATTTCCACTTTAGGTGGATCTGGTTTAATCTCTTCAACATTTTCAACTTTCTTTGCTTTTGAAGATGCTTCATGAGGTTTCTTTCTTTCTTGAAATGAATTGACTTCATTTTTTGCTACACTGAATCCAAGACCAGTAGTGTCACCTTTTTGGTTTTGTGCATTAAGCTGAGTTTGAAGTGAATCTGAACTTGTGTGGAGTTTATCAATCTTATCTTTTTCTTCTGTTAATTTAGATTCCAACTTCTTCTTTATGTTTTCCAATTCTAGGACTTTCATGTTTGCTTTCAAGAGTTCATCATCTAATTGTTTTCTTTCTTTGATCTTTTCTTCAATAGCAATTTGACTGTCTGTGAGCTGTTCATCCAGATTTTCAATTTTATCTTTCAGAGACATATTCTCTTCATTGAGCTTTTTGATCATTTTCCCTAAATCACTTGTAGAGAAATCTTTCAAATCTTTTCTTAATTTCTTGATAAGCATTTGTGAGCCATCAACTTTCAGTCTAAGTTCTTCATTTTCTTTATCGGATCTATCAAGATCTTCAAAAGCCGCTTCAAGATTATTTTTCAAATGTTTTGCTTCTATTGAGTCCATGATCTCCTCAAGTGGTTAAACTTTCTTTCAGAGGACCAGAGCTCTGATACCAATTGTTAGAAACACTGAGAGGGGGGAGGGTGAATTAGTGTTTGTCTATTAATTACTTTTCAGCAACTTAAACATAAATCAAACATACATTGAATGAAGCTTAACATAAGAAATCATAACACAAGATATGATTACGGGGAAACCTTGATTAGAGGAAAACCCTGGTGGGAATTAGCACCCACAAATATTGTACTAGGTATAATGAACCTGTTAAAGTTCCTTTGCCCTGTTAGAAGCAGTCTTTACAATATGAGTACAATGACCTGGTTAAACGTCTGACCCTGTTAGGAGTCTTTTACAAAACCCTGTTAAAGGTATATGGCTCACTGCCCAATAGGATGAAGGCTACAACCTTCTAAAGGATGATATACACTATATCAAAATGAACTGCTGTGATGACACTGTTGTCTGATTAGTTCCGTGTATGCGCAAATGCTCTTACTCTCTTAAAGAGCTATATAATATATTGACTTCATCATACTGCTCTTCTATGTCTTCCTCTTACATAATACTCAACACTTGTAACATAAATTTACATTACATACTTATATGTTCATATCCAAATAGGCGCGACCCAAAAAAAGACTCTAGTTGGCCCTAAAACAAAATATACAACACTTCCAAACATGTCAGCTCAAGTGTGTTTAATACAATGCTAATTACATCATTAAAAACATATAACCAAAGGCGCTTAGCCATTACAAAACAAAATAATTCACGCTGATCAAAACACTAGTCGGCTTCCATGCTCTGTCTTCTGGACTGCTGGTCTACTGATATGCTTGTAACTTTGCCGTACTATTGTTTCATACTATGCGTGTCTAGATGTAGCATGTACATGTGTCATACAACATATATCTGAATGCACCTAAGCTAAATCGATCTCTCACATGTGCGTTGATGTGTTGATCGCTGAATATCTCTGTCTGCCTTGTTTTCCATACTTAGTCATTTTGTCTTTCATGACAGAAACTAAACATGACTTTGTTGCCATGATGACAACACAAAATGAGTCATGCATCCTCAGGAAGTCAACTTGCCAACAAAACCTATGAAGGAATTTGACCAAGAAGTTCTTTTGCCTAAACTCCTTCATGCTAAGATGATTACTAGACCTAAACGTAAAAAGAAATGCAGTCCACACTTGGAACCTCTTCCTTTTTGTTTGTATAATAGATTTCATGATCACTCTACTAATTAATGTCATGCTTTACATTATAAGATTAGGCAACTCATTGACAGTAAATTTATTTATATATCATGTGGAAATGAGTTGTATTTCAATCCTATTTTCTCTAAATAACATTTATGTTCCTATTATGGAACTCCACTTTATGTAAACAATGTTAGCCTAATATCTGGGAGTTCATTGTCTTGCATAGCATTGTGAGTGATATAATAGGTCACCTTTTATCCTTGTTCCTATGCTTGGGGGGAAAGGATGACATCTCCTTCTTTTCTATCTTTTCGGGATTCACTTTTCCCTTGGTTAAGCAGTATCTATCTATTATGTGATATCCAACATACATGAAAATTTTGGTTTGCATTGATGATCTAAAGAGTGTGTTATGTCCTTGATCATAACGTATTTCTTTATTTTACATCGGGTTTCCATGGTTGATAAATCTCTCACCTTGGAAACTGAATAGTGTGTTATCCACTCACAAGGGTTTCTTTTTCACTTCTTGCATGATATCTCTTTGCATTCGTCCCTTCCATGGCCTCATAGGAGCTGTGACCTTTTTGGCTTGGACTGGGTGTTGTCTATGGAGATTTTCTTGATGTTGAAGAAGGCTTTATCCTTGTTATTTTCTTTCCTCAACATGTCAAAATAGTATGTATTTTTCCATCTTAAGGAGGGGGGCATATATACGGCCTCTCTCATTCTATATTATGCATTTTTGTTCTAACTTTTTGTTTTGCAACATGTTAAATCCTTTGAAGGTAACACACATAAGTTGCTAAATCCGGAAGAGATACGCATTCAATTACAATTCAATATGCTAAATCCTTAGAAGGTAATGCACATAAGTTGCTAAATCCTAAAGAGATACGCATTTTAGAAATGTATTCCATGGTGATATAAGGATATGGATCCATGGGTACTTCATAAAAGATGTTAGAAGATGCACTACATAAATGCACAAATCCGCAAAATGGAACACAAATTTATGGGGTGACTATAAAGTACCTTCTTTGTGGGCCATCCTATTCTTTTTGTGGTTCATAGTGAGATACACACATCTTACTAGGTGAGGTAATCACACACTCTCTCTTTTTCTCTTTGACTGGTGATCTCTCGCTTATTGTGATCTTAGGGTTGATAAAGACTTAAGTCCTTGGGGGCTTGAGGATTCCTTTTTCCCTTTTTATTTCAATAAGATTATCTTTTCTTCATGATCTCCTTTACCAAGATTTTGCATCGAGTCCATACTCTTGCTAAAGTGGGGGCTAAATGTATAGTTGAAAAATGGAAGCACTTCCATTATAGACTGGTTTAGCCTTCCGAGTAAGTGGTAAATGTATAGTCAGAAAATGGAAGCACTTCCATTATAGACTAGTTTAGCCTTCCAAGTAAGTGGTTTGGGGTCATGTCAAGTGCCTTGAATGGGTCTCTGACTTGGATCTGGCTTTTTCCCCTATTCTGCCCCATTTCACACTTTTTCCAGCCTATTTCTGACACCTTAAACTAGAAACTAAGATTTTTGACCTCAGGGTCAAAATTGACCTTTCTGGGTCAAGGTCTACCTCGCCCTTGACCTAGGTCACAATTGACCTTTTTCTGACGTAGGGTCCAAATTTCATATTTCCAGGATTTCTAGATCTCAGGCTTCGAAAAAGTTTAATTCTCGCTTCCATGTCAGCTGTTTTGGTCTTTGAAGCAACGATTATTAAATTATATTTAATATATGTCCACTTTTAAGGGTATAGGTCTAATGGGAATTTAATTCTCATATGTAGGCCTCTCTAGAAGATTGTGCCCTATATTGGTATATAAGGAAGCCTTCTCCTCTCATTTTCTCTAACCATCATCAAGCATAATCACAAGCGCTCAAGACTTGATAACCATCAACTAAGTGAAAGCTAAGGAGAAAGATTTGAAGAAAGAATATATTCTCAAGAATTCAAGCATCCAATTCATCAAGGAAGGAGATCCATTGGTAGCCATTGAAGGATTCAAAGCTCCATGGAGCTCTCTTGTTGAAGATTTCTCCATCCACATTCCTCCAAGCTTCTTCCTATTCCGAGATCCATTAAAGATTGGTGTTGAAGATCTACATGCAATTGATTTGAGGCATCCTAAATTATATATTATACATTCTACATCCTTTTTGGTGCATACATACTTATGGATCTAAGGATTCGAATCCACCACAAGGGCACCTATACAAGCAAGGTGAATTTGTTTATTTACTTTTTTTACTTATGCAATTTCAATTCAATTATAAGGTTAATTCCAAAACTAGGATTTGACCAAGGCAAACCCCTCCCCCCAATAAAAAAACCATTTTTCTTGTAGGTACAGGTTCGGAATAGTAGATCAGAGTGCATATTCGGATACCCTTTTCGGCAAACTTTCGAGATCTGAAAAATAGATTTTCAGTCTAAGACTTTTTAGGTCGATTCTGCCCTAGGTCACAATCAGAAATTTTGGGTCAAGTTTGACATTGACTTGAGGGTACAAATCAAAATGATGTTAGAATGGAAAATGATTTATGGGTTTTGTAGATCTCAGAGTTTCAGTCCAAGAATGCAAAAATCAACAGTTTCTAAGACTGTCTGACAGGGTTTTTAGCAAGTTCTTTTTCAAAGGTAAGTATTTTATTCCATTTTCCTTTGCAATCATTTCCATATTTACACCCCTTCTCAATCACAATTAAATTTAAGTAGTTAATAGAGGCATAGGGTATCTTTTATGTGTAAATCTCTATTGTTCAAAACCCTATCTAGAGACCCCCTCTATTTTCTACCTTACAGACATAATAAAATGGATATACATCATTGTTATCATATTATGATGCACTCATAGTGATATGCACTATTTAAAGAGGATCGTCTCCATTGTTACAAAGTATAGACTTGGAAAGATCCAGGGGCCTTACTTTAGCAGCCCTATGCCTCAGAATAGTAAAGGTCATCCATGCATGGATAGTCTTTTATAGATAGGGTTGACAACCTACTACAGGGCCACAATAGTGGAAATAATTTTGGAAAGAAGCACAACTTATAGATTTACCACCAATAAAGACCTTTAACTTAGCTTATCCACATCTTCTATTATAGTGGTCTCATCAAAAGATATTGTGATCTATAGAATTGAGGGAACTGATTAAAGACTGAATTGAAACAAGACAATGAATAAAATTTATTTACTTTAATAAATATCTTAAAGAAAAAAGATTTCATAAAACTTAATCATGCTTTGTTCATCATCCTACAGAAGGTAATATGATTTTAGTTATCAGTGTCATACTTACAGTATTGTAATCTACAACATGAACATTAATCTCCTCCTTAACAACAACATCCAAAATTGCCTTGGCATAAACACATTTGACCTTAACAGTGTCAAAGAATGGATCATCATCAACTTTACCTTTCCCCAATTTCTTCAGTCCTAGAGAAAATACTCTAGCTAATCCATTAACTCTTTCTGCAATGGCCTTCAATCCATCAAGACCATGATAGATAGAATACATTGCTGCCATTTTTATGAGCAAGGCTTGCATAACATTATTGATACACAAAGTCATTTGTTGATAGACTACGTCATTTAAATATATGGATAATAACTTTAGTAGTTATATTTAACTTTAATCACATTCAACCCTAAAAGAATCCACTTATTATAAATTCAGATTTCAAATATTTTATACATTCATAAAATTCTAACTCTTTAATTGACTTCCTCTTTGCAAGAAATGATAATATTGCATTTACCCAGACTACATAGTTCATAAAAAAATTGGTGTTGTGAAAGATTAAAAAGGTGAGAAGGTAATGCAGAGCATCCTACAAACCACATCAACCATCTAGGATCTTGATGATCCCACCAACATTTCAACACATTCTGCAATATATTCAACATATTAGAGGCATTTAACAAACAATGTTTTCTAGATACACCCATTTGATGGGTTTGAGTCATCTAACAAGTAAACCTTCCAAGACTCATATCATGTTCATCCACAAAATGAATACATCAAAGATCTTCTCATATTGCCATTACAACGATGTCCATAGCAACTTTAGGACTTTCAATCTGTATACACAAAGAACCCTTTCATTTCAAATTAACAAGCACCTTAGGAAACCTTCAACAATATTTAGGGGAAGACCACAATAGAAAAATCTATCAACTATTTCTTAATGCAACAGTTTATACCTTCACCATTCAACATTCACTTGTCAAAAGTGCAATATACATTACATTCTAAAGATCCTCAACCGCCCACTATCCACATTCTGATTTGTATTGTCTGATTTATGACAACCGTGTATCCCGTAGTACAAACCCTTACCAAAGCACTATTTAACATTCAATAACCTTCCCATGAGTCCTTAATCCCTTGTGCCAACAACACAACTTTATCAAGTCCAAATCTACTAACCATCAACATCAATATGTTGTTATAACAATATTCTTAGATCAACATAGAAATCATGTTTTTGTCCAAGCACAAGGCAATAAATAAGAACTTATTGGAGGTGCTCTATTCCTCAATCATTAAAGGAATACAAACCCATTCACAACCAAAAAGGTAAGCCAAAATTCCATAGTCCAATTATGACTGTTATGATTAGGGCAGTTGACTGTATTTTCAAAATACTTGCAAATAGAACTTCTATTCTTCAATATTATTTCTTCAATGCATGTTGCAGGGTTTGAATACATTGTTTTGATCTTACTTCACCTTTGTATGTCATGAAAAAACTATGCAAATATCAAGAAATGTGAGGACAACATATACTACTCCCAAAATATAGAAAAACTGACTGCAACTGCCCGCTAGGGCATCCATTTGCTTCCACATACCACACTTAATCACTGTCAAACCAAATACATTTTAGAGCCCATTGAATCTAGTTTATAATCCCATAGTTTCACAATTTTTGATCAGTTATAATTGGATGTACAATCAAACCCTTACCAATAGGTCTGCAATAGAGGGTTTATTACTAGTTTTAATAAAATGCAATGGAACTCTAGTATAGGTCACGACCAAAGCCCTACTTTGGTTTAAAATAAATATTATTCATTGTAGAACAATACCAAATCAAATAAAATGATTTAACAATTCATCTACATACCATAAAAAGCTTGGCAACATCAGGACACATACTATAACAAGGAAACTATCAACCAATTTGGGAAAAACACCACATTTATTCATTGATCTTTCAACCTAATACATTAAAATTACTTATCATGAAGTCTTCTTACTTTTTTCCCATTGGTTGATCATTATATGAAGGATCACAACCAAAAACTTGCACAAACTCCATGACTGTCCTTAATCTGTAGAATAAGAGTAACAATCAGAGGTACATTAGGAATAACCTTGGATTTATTCCTCCAACTTTCCCCTGCCTTGAAAATTGACCAACATCACCTTTTAAACACATTTTTGATAGCTACAAACACTTAGCCATCCCTTGAACCAACCGACCAACTTATTGGCCTCCTTTAGTGCAAATTGCAAAATTGGAATTTTGCAAAGTTGCACTTTTGCAACTCTTTAGCAATTTTACCCTTCTGACCCAAAATGACCTTAAATTGTTCATGAACCCTTAAAATACAACTAATTGGACTTGAAATGACCTTATACATCAATTTTAACCCTTACATGACTCTTTTACACAAGTTTGACCCTTTGACCAAGCTAGGTCTAGAATGGACAACTAGAACAACATTACAACTTGTTGCAATTTGTGTTACATGACTTTTGTATATTGACACATCATGATTCAAAATAAATCCAAATGACCTTAATGTACTCTAAATTATTGAAATATAATCATATTTTTCATATTATGACTCTTGACCTCCTCATGCTTAGGTGCTCCTGCACCAGAAGGGACTGTGGAAGGGATTATTCCTCAAGACCTAATAGTTTTCCAAGGTAGAAATGTGTAGGAGAAAGAAAGATTCCATTTGAAAAATTGATTGGGGACACCACAAGTTGGTGATTGAGATAATATTAACCCAAAATCCACCCTTTTTTGCATCAATCATAGAAAAATAAATCCTTAAGAAAAATATTTCTATTATTATAATATCTTTGTCTAATTATCAAAAGGGCCATGAATAGTAAAACAAGATGAAGAAGACGATATCTAAATTCTCATCCTAGAGAGAAATAAAGTTAGACCTATTGATTAACTAATGAATATCTTATGGAGATGATGAAGACCAAGTGTTACCAAGTATCATGATTATAGAAATTGTTAGATCAGTTATTTTTTTTTCATTGATTTCAAGCAATTGATTAATTGATTTTTATTATGTTACCATATCTTGAGAGAAGCTAAATGGCTGACAAATACAGACCAGACAATGATGAAGTAATGATGATATTTTTTTTTTCTACTATATATTTGATGTTATCAAATTGGTACATTTGATTAATCAAGTCAGGAACTGCAATGAATTAAGTTATGACTGAAAGAGTTAATTTATCGAGTTAGACTAAGTCAGTCGGTAGAATGTTATGTGAGTCAGTTACAGTTACCGAGCACCAAAGATGAGTTAGGCACCGAGCAGTGAATGAAGTTAGTTACCAAGTTGCAAAGAAACTTTTACCAAGTACAGTATAATGATATTAAATGATGATAAAATCAAATTCAAAGCGAAGCGATGATGAGCTGGATGAGGAAATGAATTAAATGTAGTTTTTAACAAGATCTAGAAATGAGAAGATTCAATGAGAAGATCTAAGGCGGAGATCAAGTGGTTAAACATAATTATGTAAGTTCCAATAAAAGTACAAGTTCTGAAGTAAAAGTGAGATGGTTTATCGAGTTGAGAAATATGAAGAAGATGATCGAACGACTGAGCGCAAATCAAGGAAAATCAAATTAAGGAGATTAAGAGCAAAAAATATGTCTATATAAGGAATGATTATTATAGAGAGTACAATGTTGCTGGCGAATTAAACAGAGAAGGAGGAGAAGCTGAAGAACAATATTTATCGAGCAGAACAAAGAAAAAGAGATTGAAGAATCTACAATCTGAGAAAGAGATCAATGGAGTATATGATTCCAGTATTCAATTGAGCATAAAGGATCTGATACAAACAAATTTAGTTTCTATATTTACAGATCAAAGTTTACTGTTGCTTATTAATATTTGTAATAGAGAAATCTCTTAACCGAGTGGATTTACCAGTACTATTTGTAAAACCTATACTTAGGTGACATTCCAAAAGAGTGTTTTAAGACCTCTAACAAGGCCACTCCTCACAAGGTGAAGATCTTAACAAAATTGAGGTAAATCCCCTCACAGGATCACATTTAGCAAATGTGTTTGTAATCTTTAATAGGACAAGTTCTTAACCGAGCATACTTCAGAAGGGTACATTTTTATTGTGGGTTACAATTCGCACAGAGGTTTTTCCCAAATTGGGTTTCCTCGTTAAATATTGTGTCAATGAGTTAAATATGGAGTTGTATGAGTTAATTTGATGTTGCTAAGTTTGAATGATTAATTTACATATATGAGATGTATTGATTCTTATGTTATTGAGTTCTTTGGTGACACTAGTAAATTTTTGCCTAATTTTTGATGTGAGTTAGTCAATTTTTCGATGCAAGTTGGTCGGCCAAACGACCACTATTGTCGTCAAAATTTTTTCGTCGATTATGTGATACAACAAGGTATTAATCATTATAAATCCATTATCATGTTGAATAATAGTTCTATCAGGATCATTTTGATTCAGTTGTAGCTTGTACCATTTGACGATGAATAAAACTAATTTGAAGGAGTTAAAGTCATACTCAAGTATATCATCCAAGATGCCTTAGTATCTATTTTGAGAATTTTGAGGATATATGTCATTTCTAGATGAAATATTGTAAGAAGTATGAAAAGAATGAAAGCATAAACAAGAAGTAATCCAAGAAAATGAAATGTTAGAAGATTTTACCATAAACCAAGGGAGAGAAAGATTTTAAGATCAACCACAAAGCATATGAGAAACTTCAAGAATCCAACAAAGAGACAAGAGATTTTGGTAAGGGGAAAAGCAAAGAAAAACCCCTTTGTGAATAAGAATATGGCAAAAAGCCTAATGGATGAGAGCAATAAGCTCAATACAATAATGAGAGAAATGAGAGATTGAGAGATAGAGGAGAATATTATTGAAGCAAGTGTGTGAGAGACATCTCTTAAGTAGAGATGAGTGGAGGAGTTTGCATGT
>MU225514.1:115578-153476 GCA_018584345.1 Thuja plicata | reverse complement strand
TCCACTAGGATTCTTTTCCTCTAAACTTTACCATGAGCACATTCAATTTCTGTACTCCCGCTAAAGTGGGGGCTTAATGTATCATCTTAAAATGGAAGCACTTCCATGTTAAGAGTGTTTAGCCCTCCTTAGGGGATTTTTTTTACCTCTACCATATCATCATCCTATTTTTGCATCATCTTGTGCTTCTGTGCTGGTTCAGGACCCTGATTGGGCCTCTCTGGGCACCTCCTACCCCACATGGCATATTTTCCAGGGGTTCTGACCCCCTGGGTCAGGGTCAACCTCGACCTTGACCTAGGTCAGGGTCGACCTCAACCCTGACCTGGGTCCCCCTTTCAGATCTGAAATCTTGTCGGCTGTCGGGGCTCATCAAAAATTCAGTTTTCCCGCTTTCGGGTCGGCTGTTTCGGGTTCCGAAGTGTTGATTCCTAAATTATATTTAATATAGGTTCTTTCCTAGGGGCATGGGTTTAATTATAATTTAATTATCCTATGTAGGCCTCCTTGGAAGATTGTGCCCTATTTTCATATAAAAGGGAAGCCTTCTCTCTCATTTTTGCTAACCATGATCAAGTGAGCTAAGTCTTCCAAGTGCAAAAGGCTCTAATCAAGATTTTGCTCAAGCATCCATTATTATCAAAATCTCAAGGTGTTCAAGTCTTCTTCTCAAGCATTCAAGTTCTCCATTGAAGATCAAGGATTCAAGCTTTCAAGCCTTTGAAGGGATTAGGTGCAAACATTCAAGATTCATCATTCAAATCCTAGATCTAACCATCATGTTGGTGTGATCTTCCTTCAAGATCCTTGGTGCTTCTTCAAGACTCTTTCATCATCTCTTCAAGTGGATTTCAAGCATAAAATCATGGAGGTTTATGTTTCATATTGAGTTCATACTTTCATACTTGCATACATTCGAATTTCAATTACATATCTATTGAATAACATAGCTTCATTGTTAGATTTAGTTCTACTACATGTTAGCATTCTGTACCTTATTGATTTCAAGGTTAATTCCTAAATTGGGGTTTGACTAAGGCAAACCCCTCCCACACAATAAAACAATCCCCTTTTTCTTGCAGGTATAGGTACAAAACAAAGGATTTGAGCCCAGATCTGGATACCCTTTTCGGTAAACTTTTGGGATCCGCAAACAAAGTCACTTTCAGATCTGTGCAGGTCAGGGTCGACATTATTGGGTCAGGGTTGACATTTGTGGGTCAAGGTCGACCTTTTTCATAAGATGACATCAGAACAAAAAATGATTTCTGGGTTTTGTTTGTCTCTGCGTTTCAGTTCGGTATCAACTGTCAATTTTTCCAGAAACAGTCTACAAACCTTTGAAAATAGCATTCTTTGATCCACAATATTTCAAGGTTAGTGCATTTCTCAGATCTTTTCAATTACTATTTTACATCATTTCTATACATATAATTAAAAAAATTTAAGGTATTTCCTTTGTTATTCTCCTTTCCAAATAGTTGATTCATTTGTATATTAACCCTTCTCTTGGGTTGATCAACTTAGATCTTCCATTTGTGCATTTGGGAATAAGGAAGGAGCATCTTATCTTCTCCCTAATCACAATTGCAATCCACAATCAATTCAATTCAATCAAGGTTAAAATAATCCAATACAATCTAGGTAGTTCAAAGAACAATCTACATCCCCCATTTTCATATCTTACATTTTTAACAAACAAAACAAACAATAACAATTCTATTTTACACAATTACATTTTATATGTTACAACTATAAATAAAGAAATGCATAAGAAGCGAATGCTAACTATAATCAAACAAAAATAAGCGATGGAACACACATATAGGTATTTATATAAACATATAGGCATTTATTTGTTTGTATATGTGTGTGTGTGTGTGTGTGTGTGTTTGTTTGTTTGTATACTTATAGACATACATAATTATTTATATATATGTGTGTGTTTTTTTTTTCTTATTTTTCTTTTTACCTTTTTATTTTTTGTAAGTGGTTTATATTTTATTATTTTTTCTTTTATTAATGTATTAAATAATATAGTCATATTAATATATATATTATATTTTTATAGCTCATGCAGTACGAGAGCTGGATTCATGATTTCTTTAAGCCTTTCCAGCCAGTTCCTTTTTCCTAGCATATGGTTTTGTTGGGTGACTCACCCAGAATGCCTTCCAGATTTACCCAGATTTGGCATGCTTTCAAGATGGAGATTATTTTTTCTCTTTGTTGAAAATATAGGAATGCTACTCTTTTCACTCACATTTTTCTGGATATTAATGTCTTTATGTATACTAAATCTTGTATATGTAATAATATAATGACGCAGATTCAAGTGCATGCAGATAAAGTGGCTCTGGAAGTGGGCCACTTGCAGGAGCTTTTACAACATTGGGTCAATGCCCCTAGTAAGGTTGCCAGAGTGTCATTGGATTCTCTTTCTGTCGACCACACTCCACCACATGGCCGTCGTCGTGGCCGTAGCTCTTTTGCTCGGCATTCCTGTACTCCTCGGTCTCAAGACCCTCACCGCTCCTCTGGCGATAGAGCCAATTGGAGGCGTCGTTTGGCTACTCCTCCTTGCTAAAGTTTGGTCGACGGTTGGCCTACTGCTCCTGCTCCTTTCACTATTGGTACTGGTTGGCCTTCAACCACTAGAGATGTTTTGTGGCCCCTTGTCACTTCTGATAAATTCCCTCACTTGGCTCTTGCAATCTCTCCCAGGCGGGAGGAAGGAGAAATAGAAGAAAAAGATGGAGAATATGGGTGGACTCTTCCATACCTGATTACAAGCCCCAATGTGAGACCCTAAAGGCAGAGATCCTCCTCCTTCGGCTGTGATTGCTCTGGCTACCTGAGGGCTTCTTTTAATACATTTTTTTGATGAATAATTGATGTATCCGGCTGTTTGCCGAGTGACTCTTGGAAGGTGATCTTGTATCCCCCAACCCCTTTTTTATGAATAGTGTACTTTATACTTTATATTAATGGAAAATACCTCTATTCATAAAAAAATCCCTTTGAAGTCACACAGCTTAAAACACAATGATATACGCGACATGTTTTGGTTTTTACTTAAAAAGAAAATAACGATGATAAGTAATAATTTTTGTAACAAACAAATATATATATATATATATATATATCAAACGTAATTAAAAGCTATCTTTTAACAATGTCAAACATTGAATTTGATTGTAACAACAATGATATTAGATTCAATCTAATAATTGACATAGATTAATTCTATTCATAAAAATATAAATATAAATATGTCTATAAAACATAAATTAACTATATTTATAAATATATAATTAAATTAATTTATAAATATAAAGTTAAAACTTATTCATAAAAACAATTTCAATCTTTTTAAAAAAATTACAACATAATAAATTAAAAGTAAAACTAATGATAAAATAAAATAAATTTACATATCTGTTACTTATAGCATAATAATAAAGAACTTTATAAAAGCAAAAAGGAAGATACTTTCATGGGTTTATTTAAAACAAAACCATAAAAAACAATGAATTAGTAATTTTCTTCCTTCTTAAGGAAGATGATTTTTCAAAACAAGGCAAATCTCTTAAAAAAATAAAGCCACAATGGGATTAAAGGACTGAATTTTGTTTTTGCTTAAATAAAAACCATAATTTTGTTTTTGCTTAAATAAAAACAATAATTTTTTTTTTGCTTAAATAAAAACAATAATTTTGTTTTTGCTTAAGGAAATTAAGAAAGTTTATTAATTTATCAATAAAACCATACCAAATCTGAATGTGGTGCCATACTTGGAAGGGAATATTTACCAAAATTAAAACAAGATTCTCTCCATAAACCAAAGGAAATCAACAAGTATAGAAAAGTGCTAAAAATGGATACAAACTAGCTTATATATATATTTTATTATATATATATATAATTTGTCGAGAGATATCCTTATCGAGGCGCCTATCACACCTTAGGTTGCATATGATTGAAAATATATGCCTCGAAAAGGATATATCTCGGTGAAATATATATATATGTGTGTGTGTGTGTGTGTGTGTACATACATATATATGTGTATATATACATATATATACACATATATGTATATATATATATACACACATGTATACACACACACACACACAAGTTAGCAGTAGTTGCAATACAATATGAAAGACATTAAATAAGTTTTAATATATAATAACATTGTATTCATATTATGAAAAGGGTTAGGGTTTTGATTAGGATTGGGGTTTAGAGTTAGGGTTACGATTATGGTTTATAGTTTAGGATTAGGATTATGGTGAAGATTAGGGTTTATATCATTGTTAGGGTTAGGATTAGGGTTTAAGGTTAGGATTAGGGATTATGATTAGGATAAAATTTTAAGCTTAAGGGATTGGAACTATGATTAGGGTTAGTGTTTATCTCATGGTTGGAATAACATCACTATGTGTTGAGGGAATTATTTGTCTGAGTATACCATTTATAAGCGAAGATTGCTAGATCCTCTGTTTCTGCAAATTTACCAGTTTTGAACTTTAAACCATAGTAGGTCTCTCCTTTGTAATCTATAGATTAAAGACTTACTAAGTTGATCCTTAAATAATTGAATTTAACTATGCTCCTAGATACTATAGCAAGCTTATCAATAGCTTTGATTGTCTATTTATATTTTTTAACAAGAGTTTCAGTTACTAAATAATCTTATTAATATATTTCAATGATATTGACCCCATTTGCACCCTTATTGGGTAGGGAATTGACTTCTTTATTCCCTTACCTATAGGTATGATTATATTTGTGTTGAGGGATCTCTTTTAGAATTTATAATATTTCTTCTAATTTAGCATTGAACTTCCAGTTAGGGGTATTCTTTGTTCAAATGGCATTGATTATTATTTGGGAGTCGCCTTCTATCTTAATTTTTTCTATTCCTAATTGCTTACACAATTTGATTCCTTCTAGCACAACCATACATTCTTCCATATTGTTGGTTACTGGCGGAATGGGTTTAGTAAGCTTAGCTAAGATAGTGCCATTACAATCATGTATAATACAACCGATTCTGACAATTCCGGGGTTTCCTCTGGATGCGCCATCGAAGTTTAATTTGTACCAACCAGATTTGGGTGGTTTCCATTTACATTCTTCTCTATATTTTTTGTTGGAGGGACCCCCTTTTCCATAAAGGGGAGGTATAGCTAGATTTTTCCACTTCATTCTAATTTTGTTATCCTAACTTGAAAAGGAATTCTCTTGACAAATAATATTGTGAAGTCTGTTATTGATAATTTCTGCCATACCAATTTCTATTTTGTTTGTTAGGGATCTAGTATCCATCTTTTGGTTATCAATGACTCTTGTATTACGTTCCTTCCACAGTTCCCATACTATAATTAAAGGGGAAACAATCCATATATATTTAAATAGAATTTCTTTGTATAATGAGGGCCATGCTTTTAGAAAGTCAACAATATTCTCTTACATAGTAGTACTCCATCCTAAACAACCTCTTAGCTAGTTCCAAGATTCCTGCACATATGGAAAATTTAATAGTAGGTGGTCAACAAATTCCTCTTGATGTTCACATAGGGGACACCTAGATGGTCATTCAAAGCCTAATTTCCTAAATCTATCCACTATCAATATTCTCTTTTGTAGTGCTTCCCATAAGAACATACCAACTTTTGGAAGGCATACTTTGTTCCAGCATAGGTTTAGAGGGATATCCAAAGCATCTAAGTTTTGTTCTTTTACTATAGTTTGATACCCATTTTTAACATTATATATTCCATTATTGGATCCAGTCCATACTAGTTTGTCTTTTCTATTTTTGAGAGTGACAGATCTCTCATTGAGAATGATACTTAATTTTTGTTTTTCTTGATGGTCTAATGGGGTATTATTTAAGATTTTCCAGGTTACACCATCCTCAGAGAAATAGTCTTTGACTTTATTACCCCAGAGAGAGCATAAGTTATCTTTGGTAACCGAGGATAGCCCCATCTTCTCAATTGGGCAGAATACACCCCATGAATCTTCCCAAAAAAGGGCATCTTCCCCCTTGCCAATATTCCACGTCAAGCCCTTATTGATGATTTCCTTATTATCTATGATAAAATTCCATATACGTGATCTTTTGACATGATTTATAGATCTTAAGATATTGATAGGGTCTTCTCTCGAAATATATTTGTTTAAAAGAATGGAGGACCACTTATTGTTTGATTCATGCATTAATCGTCATATTAATTTGGCACCAAGAGCCTTATTTTTCCATTGTAGGTTTTTAATGCCAAGGCCTCCTAGGGATGTAGGTTTACATATATTATCCCATTTGATTAAAGCTATCTTTTTCTCCTCCAAGGTTCCTTGCCAGTAGAAGTTTATAAAATGCTTATCTAGGTTAGATTTAATATTACAAGGTAAGGGAAGGACATGTATCTGATATGTAGGGATTGTTGAAAGGACTAATTTAATCATGGTGGCTCTCCCAACCTTAGTTAACCACCATCCTTTCCATTTGTCTTTTTTGTTCTGATTTTTTTTAACGATTGTTTCCCATAATTTGGAACTATGCGTCCCTTTGTCTATGGGAATTCCTAAATATTTGCAGGGGAAATTTCCTAAGTTGTATACTAAGATATTGCAAATTTGTCTAGCTCTAACCAAAGGGGCGTTGAGAAAGAGAACTTCTAATTTGCTTGGGTTGACTCTCTATCCAGATGCCTTCATATATATTGCAAGTATGTCTTTGAAGGCTTTACCTTCCTATTTAGTACTTACTCCTAGAAGAATAGTGTCATATGAAAATTGTTGATGTGTTATATTGGGCACATTTTTAGTGACTTTGATTCCTAATATCCTTCCTTCCTGATGAGCCTTTGTTATATATCTTCCTAATGCTTCAACCATTATGACAAACATGAAAGAGGATATTGGATCTCCTTGTCTAATCCCTCTAGATATGTCAAAAAATCCTTTCAGAGTCCCATTAATAAGGAGGGATATTTTAGGCATGGATATACATTTGAAAATTAGGTTGATCCATTGTTTAGAGAAGCCAAATGCTTCCATACACTTACATAAGAATCTCTAGTCAAATTTATCTTATGCTTTTTGTATGTCAAGTTTAATTAACATACATGGCTCTTTGTTAGATTGGTCTAAATGAATAATTTATTCAGCGATAATGATTCCATCCAGGATTGATCTTTTTAGAACAAAACCTGTTTGTTCTTCTAAAATGATGTTGGGAAGGAGGGTCTTTAATCTATTGGCTAAGGGTTTAGAAAGGATTTGATAGATCATGCTACAAAGGGCTATTGGTCAAAAGTCTCCTGGTGCTTCAATGTCATCTTTTTTTGGAATAAGAGTAAAGAAGGTGTTATTTATTTTTGCTAGTAAATTACCTAAATTTTTAGTACCCTTTACAGCTTCCCAGATTTCTTTCCCTAAAAAATGCCAACATTTTTGAAATAAAACTTCTCGAAATCCATCTGGTCTCGGAGATTTATCTTGATGAAGTTAAAATAATGCATTTTTTACTTCTTCCATGGAAAATTTACTATTTATCCATTTATTATCTTGTTCTGTTAACAATTTTGGGATGGATGCTAAAAGTTCTTTTTGGGGGTTTAACTCTGCATATTCATAGTTGTTTAATATATCTTTGAAGTATTGAACAAATTCTATAGAAATTTGTTTTGGGTTATATGTTGTGTCTCCATTTATATATTTGATCTTACTGATCAGATTTATATTTTTCCTATTCTTGACACTATTGTGAAAAAAAATTGTATTGTTCTGATTAAGTAAAAACAGGGTTTGAAAGGTCCCAAAACCTTGTACAAAAGAACAGAAGATAAACAAAGCTGATCAACCTTCAAGGAGGATCAAACCAAAAAAGGAACAGAGGCCCACGACCTTACAACCATAAACACAAATGAAGGAACACAGAAAAAGGCAACACAACAAAAAAGGACAACAAGAAAGACAACCAAAAAGAAAGAGGCATCAACTAGTAATTGTCCCTCAAATATTTTGCCTACTCTGCAAGAACCTCCATTTTTCTGACCAAAATCTTTAGTTCTTCGAGATCTACATCTTTTTTCTTTGCACTGGCATGGGTTCTCGCACCCTCTTTGATATCTTTTCTATCTTCCCCTCTGTTAATCTCCATCTTCTCAATAATGTTCTTACTATGATTGGCAAAAGATTTCAAAATGTGAAAGCTTTGATCACTTATCTTCTTTAGAGTATTCTCTAGCTTCACAACTTTTTCTTCAAGGGTAGAGATTCTAGCTTCATGGCAACTGTCCTCAGCCTCTTTACTCATGTTGTGCAATTTATCTTTTATGGCCCAACACAGTGCCTCCTAGCTCCCCAAAAGCCTCCACCTTTTGCACAGCTTCCATCTAGTCTTCCAAGCATGAAGCCATAGGTTTTTAGCCAAAAGTGGCCGCCTTTATCATATTCACCATTTTACCTTGCTCTTTAAGGTTTGCTTTCATGGAAACAGAGTCTTGGGCTATAATGTATATGAATCAGCCAAAGGAAAGGATGCAATCTTTATGTTCTTGGTCAATTTTCAAACCTTCCCTCTTGTTGGTAACTTTGATGTTGGCCTCAGTAATGTCAACAACATCCAACTTCTTACATTGAGTGTCCACCTTTTCAAAATTTGTGCCCTCATCCCTACCAATGTCATCCATAGTCTCCCCTATTTTATCATCATTTTTCATTTTCTTCTTCTTAGTTATCATCAGGCTTTTAGTAAAATCCTCCTCCTCATCAGAAGACACCACAATACCCTTGTGTTTAATATACTCTTCTCCTTTTTAATAGCAGATAAGTTCTTTCTAATAAAAGGAATTTTTCTTTTTTCATGCTTCGGAATAGTGTCCTCATCCTCAGTCTTTGTTTCTTCCAGCTCAAACTCCTCATCTGAGCCTTCCCACCTCTGTTTGGTTTTTGGATTCTTGCTAGAAGAACTCCCTTTCAAATTACCTTTCCCTTTTGGAGTATTCTTCATCTCATCCTTAGTATCTACATTGAATTTATCTCCTGTTTTGTACTCCTCTGTATCTTCATCACCTGGAGAATTGCCTTTAAGAATAGGCCTTTCAATTTTTCTTATTTTAAGAGTTTTGTAAATCAGAACCATTAACCCTTGATGTGAGCCATGGTCACCAAAAGTGTAAATTTGAATCTTTTTCATGGTATGATTCAAAGAACTCATTAGGTAAAATGGAATTTTGATCTTCTCATCCTACATAAAGTGATTTAAAATTACAAAATGGTGCCCCTAGGCCCTAGAGAATCTACCATCAAGATTCAAATAACTGATAGTAGCATACATTATGAATCTCCAAGGGTGGCTGATATTGTTAGGGCTTATGAATCCACCTACCTTCTTAACCAGTCTTGCAGCCTCAATATCATCCTCAAGGAATCTGGCATGAGCTCTATCTGAATAACTCTGGTCCCGATAGAATTTCATACCCTTTCGGGGTAAACCTGTGGCCTTAACAATAAACTCTTCGTTGATGTCCACCCAAAAATTATAGAAGTGAATTCTTCCATTCTTCTAGTTTTTCATAAAGAAATTTGTAACCATAGGGTCCTGTCCTTGGAGTTTCTCCATATACCCAACAAAGCCATCTTTCTGGAGTATATCCCAGACATCCCTGTTCTACTTCCATTCATTACAGCTAGATGGCTCGTCTCTTTTTTTATTGCCTCCCATTTTACAATTTTTACTCTAATTTTTTCTTTGATCTGTTCTTCTTGTTGCACAACCTTCAATCTTATTGCTTTTTGAAATCTTGTGCGAAATGACCCAGAGTCCGTGTGAGGTGCTATGATGAAGGAAAATAGCATCAATGGACATGAAATTTCCATATTAATACTTACATAAGTTGTGTTTTCCCTCATCATTAATTAAAATATTTTCACTTCTTTGATTTCCGTAAATCCTCTCCTTAAATATTATAGATTTCATATCATATGGAATACTGTTTTCTTTATGCCAAGTAGTAATGTTAACATTTCTGCATGCATAGTTGGATGCCCAGTCACTATCCCCATCACCTTCATGATACACATGGGTAATGACACAATTTTTCATAGATCTTATGATTTCCTTATATTTTTTGATAATATCATCTATCGACCAAGAGGGTGTCAAAGTATCATTAAGACATTTCATAATATTTTAAGAATCCCCTTCAAGCCAAATTTTTGTGCAATTGAGCTCCTTAGCTAAGAGAAGACCATGTAAGGCAGCCACAACTTCAACCACATGATGTTAGAATAACCGAGAGAGGGGGGGGGGGGGGGGGGAATNGTTTGAATTAGTGGCCTCAAAAATATTCCAATAAATCAACCCAAAAAATTATTACCATAATTATAAGACTCTAGTTATCTTCAGTCCTACAAGATGAATGCCTTAAAATAATATTAACAAATAACTACTGCTCGGTTAACTATTAAACCTTGTTCTTAATGTTTATCGATAAGCAGTATTTTATTTACTGAAATATAGTAAATTAGTTAGTGTATACTGATCAATCCAAAATTAGTTATGTGTAATGCAAAACACTAAAGTAATGACTTATAAACACATTGACACATGGATTTTTAACGTGAAAACACTGTTAAGGGAAAAACCACTTGGGACTGTAACCAGAAGTTTTCACTCTTCTAAAGTGATCTCGGTGAAGATCCAACCCTGTTAAAGGTTACAAACACACTGTTTGGCGTGACCTTGTTAGAGGATTTAAATAGAATAGTATGTTACTTGATATCTGACATCTCTATGCTATTTTCATGACCAAACCTACTGTAGTCTGTAACTTGATATCTGGCATCTCTATGCTATCTTCATGACCAAAACTTTTGATACTCCTTAGGATGTATCTCAATATATTAAGGTCTTAAGTCCTACTAAGTTAAGAGACTTTCTGATCCAATGGTTAAACTGAAATAGTAAATGATCTGTTCATATATACAACTTAGACTTGCAAATTTTTAGATCTATTGTAAGATCATAATACCTTTATGATCAATGTCTCCTTTAAATACCTTTGCTCCACTTCTTTCTACTTGGTGATACTATGCTCCTTTGTTTCTCGGTGTCCGTAGAATTAGCTCTGTTCTTCAACTTGATTGATCAGGTTTGATTGAAGTCTTTCTTCATCTGTTTCTCTTCAGCATCCTCTTCTCTATTCACTCCCCTAATTCATAATGAATTAGATTGTCTCTTTATAGACACGATTTCACCATTTTAAAGTCCTTCAATTTCTTGTTCTTGGTGTGATCCACAATTCTATACTTTTTTGCTTTAAAGCTTTACTTCAGTTTTATTTCATAGATTTCTCCTTGACAGTTGGAATAAAATTGCTTTAAAACTCTAGCTTATCTCTGGCTTTTAACTTGTTGATGAAAACAATATTAAAAACTAGTTAAATCCATCTTTAGCTCTTGCTAGCTAAGTCTTTTGTCATTTATAAACTTTAATTATTTTTGGTGTTTAACTCCTTGTTATCTTGGTGATTACTTCAGTTGTCCTTGGGCATCTCTGTCTATTTGTCGGGGTTGTGTGTCTGTCGCGTAACACTGTTGTTCTGTCCGTCAGGTAACACTGTGGTTTTGCCTATTGGTAATTCTTGTGGTTATGCTCGTCGGTAATTCTTCTTAGGTTTCTTGCTCAAGCATCACTGTGACTTTCCTCTCAGGGTTCTCTATCCGTTGGTGTGCACTGTCCATCAGTGTCTGTTGTTACTTTGTGAATACTAAACTTTTATGCATTACTGATAGCATAACATTTATCTCTCTAGATCTTTAAAGTCTTTGACATTTATGTATACAACCAATCAGATTATATCAAGTTGACATCAATGATAATACAATCCATTAATTGATTTAATGTCTTGCATTATCTTTCTGCATTTCGGTGATCATCAACTTAACATCTTCAAACATTCAATCAGTTATGGTTCATCAATCTCTCCATTTTGAATTGATGGAAATATACTACATACTACTAATACATTATGTAATATATCAATTATAGTTAATCAAACTACCAAAATTATTGTTCTATAACCAATACAAATGTCTTTCTCTCGATAAGCTCATATAGCTTAGATTTGTTTCTTGCAGAGTACTTTCATCAATCTTTAGTCCCTTCACTATATAGATGTTGCAGCTCCTGTCTCTCCCTATGTTGTATAATATCTTCTTTGATGTTGACTCTCCCTTTGACTATTCCTCTCCTTGATCATCTATTTTTCCTTTCACAACAATATAGATATATAATCTCCCTAAAGTCATCTCTCCCTTAGGATAGCTTCTCTCCCTTTGATGGATATTTCATATGTATATATAATCTCTCTCCTTTGGATCTTTTCAGGATATTCTCTCCCATATTGATATTCTCCCCCTTTGACAACAATGACAAAGTAAACATTGATCATTCCAAAGTTACATCCTTTCACCTTTTTATAATATACTCCTTGAATTTCCCTATCCATCAACAATACAATGACTCTGGTGTTCAGTGTAGATATGTACCTTTCTGTGTACTGATGTATCTTTGTAGTCCATCTATGTTCTTACATCAACACGAATGATCTTATGATTATGTGTAGGCTGATGTAGCCTCCTAGTCAGCTTACTGACCAATAGACAAGGGTCAGACCCCTAGTCTATTTCTCAGGTACTCAAATGTAACTTTAGGCAGTGGCTTTTTGAATATGTCAGCTAATTGTTCCTTGGATTGAACATATTCTAGTATCACTTCTTTTTCTTGAACTTTTTCTCTTAAATAATGATACTTGATAGCTATATGCCTAGTCTTAACATGCATGATTGGATTTTTTGATATGTTAATTACACTGGTATTATCACAATAGATAATCACTAATTCAAGAATTTCTATATTCATACCTTCTAGTAATTGTTTCATCCATGGAATATTTGAGCAGTTTGCAGCAACAACCACATATTATGCTTTTGCAATAGACTATGAGATGCATCCTTGCTTCTTGCTTATCCATGTGACAAGTTTGTCACCCATGAAGAATGCTCCTCCAGTTGTGCTCTTTCTGTCATCTAAATTTCCAGCTCAATCATCATCTGTATAGACTTGAAGCTCAATTTTTCCTTCTCTTTTATACCATAATCCATAGTCTTCCGTGTTCTTTAGATATCTCAAAATTATTTTGACAGCAGTTATGTATGATTCTTTGGGATTAGCAGAGAATCCTGCAACTATTCCAACTGCATGTGCTATATCTGGTCCTATATGAACAACATACATTAGTTTTCCAATCATTGATCTATATAGGGTCTAATTTACCTCATTTGACTTGTCTTCTTTTTTCAGCTTGCATCCAGTTTCCATAGGTGTTCCAACTAGTTTGGAATCTTCCATCTTGAATATCTTGAGCACTTCCTTGATGTATTTGGATTGTGTGATATATATTCCTGCATCTTGTTGACTAATCTATAGACCAAGAAAGAATTTGATTTCCCCAAACATAGACATTTAAAATTCTTTTCTCATTTCATTAGAAAATGATTTACATAACATATCATTACCCCCAAATATGATATCATCAAGAAATATTTCAGCAATCAGAATATTATCATCATAATCTTCTTTTAAATACAGATTGCTATTTTCACTTGTTCTTACAAATCCAATGCTTATGAGATAGGAGTGAATTCTTTCATACGAGGCTCTAGGTGCTTGTTTCAATCCATACAAGGCTTTGTGTAGTCTACATACCATATTTATCTTGTCAGGATCAACAAACCCTTCTGGTTGTTCAATGTATACCTCTTCTTCTAATATTTCATTTAGGAATACAGATTTGACATCCATCTGGTATACCTTGAATCCTTTGTATGTAGCATAAGAAAGTAAAATTCTTACTCCTTCTAGTCTAGAAATGAGTGCAAAGGTTTCTCCATAATCCATACCTTCTTCTTGTGCATACCCCTTGCATACTAATCTTGCTTTGTTTCTTGTGACTTCTCCATTCTCATTCAACTTGTTTATGAATATCCATTTGGTACCGATGACATTCTTGTCATCTAGTCTCAGTAATAGTGTCCATGTCTTTTTCTTCTCAATCAGTTCTATTTCCCCATTCATAGAACTGACCCATTCTTCATTTTCAAGTGCAGTATTAACAAATTTAGGCTCAAAATCACAAATTAAACATCTAGTGTTTAGTGACTTACTTCTTGTTCTCATTCCAGTGTTCTTGTCTCCTATGATATGGTTCTATGGATGATGTCTTCTGACATACTTGGAAAGTTTTGGTTCAACTCTTTGTTCATTATTCTGATCATCATCTTGATCTTCATTCTGATCTCCATCGCTCGAAACATGATTTTGCTGATTTTTTGGTATTTGCAGCCTGATGCTCAGGTGCAATGTTCTGTTGCTTAGGAGTGATACACTATTGCTTGGGTAGAGTGTCAGGTTCTTCAGTATAAACAAACTTGTTGTAGTCTTCTGGTTCTTTTCTACTTTCCTCATCATTTTTCTCTACATATTCATCTATTATTGGGTGTTTAACCATACCATAGCTCATAGGGTGTCTTTGTGTTGTCTTTCTTCAATTGTACTCTGTTCAATGTGTAGACAAAAATACTGACAACTTCCCTCCAAAATGTTTGAGTGATGCTTTTCTCAATCATCAATGTTCTTGCACAATCAACAATGGACCTATTTCTTCTTTCAACAATCCCATTTTGTTGTGGTGTTCTTGGTGCAGAAACTTGTCTTTTAATTATATGCTCATTGAAAAAGTTAGTGAATTCATCTGAAATAAATTCCCCTCCTCTATCTGATCTCAAGAATTTTAATTCCTTACCACTTTGTTTTTTACCGTAGCTTTATACCATTTAAACATCTTGAATGCTTTTGATTTTTCTTTTAAGAACATATATGTCATCATTCTAGAATAATCATCTCCAAAGAGAATGAAATACCTATCACCATAGTAACTCTTTTTTCTCATGGGTCCACATAGATCAATATGGAATAATTCTAGAATAGCATTAGATGTATGGGTTTTTCTCTTGAAACTAGACTTTGTCATCTTACCTTTTTGACAATTCTTACACATGATATGGTCAGGATTTGACATGCTCGGTAAGCCTCTTACTTTCCTTTTATTGATTATCTTAATCATGTAATCAAAATTCGTATGACATAATCTCTTATGCCATACCCATATGTCTTCATTTCTAGCCATTAAAAAAGTGGTGTTAATATCATCAAGATAGAACAAGTTACCTTTTGTCTGTTCACCAGTTCTGATCAACCTTCCTGATTCATTGAAGATCTTTGCCTTCTTATTCTCAAATGCTACTCGGTGAGATGTGTTATTCAGCTATGAAACACTTAATAGATTAGAATTAAGTCCTTTTACCTAGTATGCATTTTCACATTTGATCAGGTTATTCAATAGTATTGTTCCTTTACCTTCAACTAGACAAGGTGTTTCATTACCCATTCTTACTGATCCACCATTATAATACTCAAAAGTTTCAAAATTTTGTTTATCACTAGTCATATGGTGAGTCCAACCATTATCTATAATCCATACATCATTCTTAATAACCTTATCTATGAGTGCAATCTATACATACCTTTCTTCTTCATCTGAATCATCCTTCATGGACACAAATACCATCTCAATGTCTTCATCAGATTCAGTGTCATTATCTCCATCTCTGTTCTCATCCAAGTAACAAGATTTGTTCCCCTTGTCCTTGTAGTCTCAAGTATATCTTCTGTCATATTTTCGGTTGCTTCAGTAATCTCTGTTATCACATCTATCGAACTTCTTTTCATATGATCTGTCATTAATTTTGTCATCTTTTCTTTTGTTAGGACATCTAGCAACAAAGTGTCCAATATCTTTACAGTTAAAACATTCAAGTGGTAATTTACCTTTGTATCTGCCTTTGCCTCTCTAGAATCTTCTTTCCATTAGTGCTTCAATCTCATCAAGTCCTTGGTCATCACTATCACTTTCACTATCATTCCTCATAGTGTGTTTATGAATTGACTTAATTATTTTCAAGGAAGATATGAATGCAGACTCTATAGATGGTAAGACACTATTATCAAAGTTATTCATCTCAAATAAAATCAGTCTACCAATCAGACTATCTAGAGTAACATTAGTGTTTGCAACTACTCTCATTTTTTGTATAGAAGATACTCTAATAGCATATACAGGCAGTAAGGTTCTTAGGATTTTACTTACCACTGTCTCTTCTTCAAGTACACCTCCAACTCCTTGGATAACAATGACTAACTCTTTTATTCTGCAGCTCTACTGAGTGATATTTTCTCCTTCTCTCATTCTTAGGTCATCAAATTTACCTCTTAGGCTCTCTGACTTAGCTCTTAGTACATTTGCATCTCCTCCATGTACCAACTTCAATTTGTCCCACATTTGCTTTACAGAGGTGCAGGTTTTGACATCTTCAAATTCAGCATCAGAGAGTGAGGAAGCAAGTTCTATCATCATAGAATTATGATCATGCTTTTCTCTTAATTTTTCAAGTGTATGAGGTCCTGTAGGAAACACATCTTAAGTATCCAAGTATTGAGTAACATCATTTCCAATACCTGATAGGTGGAGTCTTATCCTTCTTTTCCATGATGCAAAGTTTTCCTTGTTCAACATGGGCACATCTCATTTTCTCATCTTGTGATCTTTTTCTTAGGTCTTGAAACCTTCCTTCTAAGCACACAAGCTCTGATACAAATTTTTAGAATAACTAAGAGGTGGGGGGGTGAATCATTGGCCTCAAATATATTCCAATAAATCAACCCAAAAAATTATTACCACAATTATAAGCCTCTAGTTATCTTTAGTCCTACAAGATGAATGCCTTGAAATAATATTAACAAATAACTACTGCTCGGAGTTCACTGTCAAACCTTATTCTTAATGTTTACCGATTAGTAGTCTTTCATTTACCAAAATATAGTAAATTACTTAGTGTATACCGATCAATCTAGATTTAGTTATGTGTAATGCAAAATACTAAAGTAATGACTTATAAACACATTGACACATGGATTTTTAACGTGGAAACCCTGTTAAGGGAAAAACCACTTGGGACTGGTAACCCAAAATTTTCACTCTTCTGAAGTGATCTCGGTGAAGAGACAACCCTATTAAAAGTTACAAACACACTGTTAGGTGTGACCTTGTTAGAGGATTTAAATAGAATAGTTTGTCACTTGATATTTGGCATCTCTATGTTATCTTCATGACCAAACCCAATGTAGTTTTTCACTTGATATCTAGAATCTCTATGCTAGATTCATGACCAAAAATTTTGATACTCCTTAGGATGTATCTCAATATATCAAGGATTGTTAAGTCCTGCTCGGTTAAGAGACTTTCTGATCCAATGGTTAAACTGAAACAATAAATGATCTGTTCATACATACAACTTAACTTGTAGATTTTTAGATCTATTGTAAGCTCATAATACATTTTTGATCAATGTATCCTTTCAATACCTTTTCTCCACTTCTTTATTCTCAGTGATCCTATGCTCCTTTGTTGCTCAGTGTCTGCAGAATTAGCTCTGTTCTTCAGCTTGATTGATCAGGTTTGATTGAAGTCTTTCTTCATTAGTTTCTCTTCAACATCCTCTTCTTTATTCACTCCCCTAATTCATAATGAATTAGATTGTCTCTTTATAGATATGATTAAACCATTTCAAAGTCCTTGACTTTCTTTTTCTTGGCGTGATCTACAATTATAGCCTTTCTTGCTTTAAAGATTTACTTCAGTTTTATCTCGTAGATTTCTCCTTGACAGCTGGAATAAAACTGCTTTAAAACTCTAGCTTATCTCTAGCTTTTAACTTATAGATGAAAACAATATTAAAAACTAGTTAACTCCATCTTTATCTCTTTCTAGCTAAGTCTTTTTTCATTCCAGAACTTCAGTTCTTTTCAGTGTTTAACTCCTTGTTAGCTCGGTCATGACTTCAGTTGTTCTCGGGTATCTCTGTCTGTCCGTCAGGGTTGTTTGTTCGTCGGGTAACATTGTTGTTCTGTCTATCGGGTAACACTATGGTTCTGCCCATTGGTAATGCTTGTGGTTCTACTCGTCAGTAATTCTTCTTGGGTTTCTTGCCCGGGCATCACTATGACTTTCCTCTTGGGGTTCTATATCCATCGATGTGCACTGTCCATCAGTGTCTTTTGTCACTTTGTGAATACTAGAATTTTATGCATTACTGATAGCATAACCTTTATCTCTCTGGTTCTTTGAAGTATTTGACATTTATGTATACAACCAATCATATTATATCAAGTTGACATCAATGAAAATACAATCCATTAACTGATTTAATGTCTTGCATTATCTTTTTTCATTTCGGTGATCATCAAGTTAACATCTTCAAACATTCAATCAGTTATGGTTCATCACATGATTATTTTGAATTTCTATTGATATCATTCTTATAGCTGTGCAGATTCCCTTATCATCATGAATTACAACTTCACATTTAGCAATTCTGGGGTTTCCCTTAGAAGCACCATTGAAGTTGATCTTCATCAATCCTTTAGGGGGGTACTCCCAGTTCACCTCATCCCTAGGATTAGTTTTATCTTCACAATTATTTTGAATGCATCAATTATTTATAATAGAGGAATCCTTTTCCATTTTAGAATTGTCTTTAATGTCCATAATTTTGTAATTTTCAATTATCGTGCTTTCGAATTTTCTATATAAAATCTTTGGGCTGTTAGTCTTATCTCTAAAAATTATGTCATTCCTCTCTTTCCAAATGGCCCAGGTGATATGAGATAAAGAAATTTGTCAAATCCTTTTGATGTGTTTATTCTTAATATTGATGTCCCAAGAACTGAACATACTCAGCATGTTTGAAGGGAGGACCCAATCAATATTGAATGTTTGCAGAAACAAAGCCCAAATTTTGGTAGAATAGGAGTAGTGAATGAACAAATGGTTAATAGATTCTTCCTCTGTCCTACACAAGAAACACATGTTAGGAAAAAACATACCTCTAGTTTTGAGGTTATCAATAGTAAGAATTTTATTTTGGAGCATCATCCAGAAGAAAGTATTGATTTTTGGAGTTAAGCCTTTGATCCAAGATTTGGCCCAGATAGGATTTTCCATGTTATTATAACTCAAATAGTAGGCAGATCCCGCAGTAAATTTGCCACTAGGATTCTATTTCCATATCATAGAATCCTCTTCCTTGTATAAAGTGATGACATTCAGATTATTGTTTATAGTGTTGAGGACAAGTCCAATAGTAGATAAATCCCTCCACTGTTCATCCACCCAGTAGTCTTTAACTTTAGAACCAAATATGAGTTTGTAGATATCAGAAAAAGGGCCCCAATGAGGATTCTCAGCAAGAGTAGAGTCACCAACCCAAAAATCGCCCCAAAAATCAATTTTGTCACCTTTCCCCATTTTCCACTTGACTCCTTTTCTTAGAATGTTTTTAGCCTTAATGACATTATTCCAGATACAAGAGGCAACCAGGTTATCTTTAGAATCCAGAAAGACATTAAGAAAGGGAGCATTCCTTTTATATTTATTATGCCAAATAATGCTCCATTATTCTTTAGAAGAGTACCCCCTCCAACCAAGTTTTGCAAGAAGGGAATCATTCAAAATTTTAATTCTTCTAATGCCCAGCCCACCTTTGTTTTTAGGAGTACAAATTTTTTCCCAAGATATCAGAGAAAATATCTTAGACTTTTCAACCCCAGTCCAAAGAAAATTCTTTTGAATTTTTTCAATAGAATCAACATATTTATTGGGTATTCTGAAAAGACTGAGAGTATAAATAGGTATGCTCTAGAGAACAAAATTCAAAAGAAGCACTTTACTAGCTTGACTAAGAAGAGTCCCTTTCTATCAAGAAAGTTTCTTATGAAATTTATCTACTAAGGAACTCCAAAAAGCCTCAGGGGGATTAAGACCAAGAGGAAGACCCAGATAGGTAGCAGGTAGCTGACCAATTTGGCATCCCATGATTCTACTATTTTTTCCTTGTCTATACTCTGAAGTATTGATAAAGTAGATGTATCTTTTATCCCAATTAATAAATTGACTAGTTGCCTTGCTATAGTTATTAAGGATTTTGTTGATATTCTGGGCTTCATATATAGTATCTTCTACCATAAAAATAGAATCATCCACAAATTGTTGATGGGAGCACACATAATTGGAAGAGGATGGTCTAAGACCTTTCAAATCACCTTTTTGAATAGTGCTATCTATATATCTCCCCAAGCATTTAGCCAAAATAAAAAATAACATAGGAGAGAGAGGATCTCCCTGCCTATGTCCCCTTGAAGAATTGAAGAAAGGAGAGGGGGAACCATTAACCAAAAAAAAGTAAGAAGGAGTAGTAATGAGCTGCATTAAAATCTTGGAAATATTGGTGTTGAATCCAAAAGCCAGGAGAGTTTTCTGAAGCAAAGCCCAATCGACTCTATAATAGGCCTTGAAAAGATCAATTTTTAATATAAACCCTTCTTTCCTTGCCATAGTCAGAGAATGAATATTCTCATGGACAGTGATGATAAAGTCTAATATCTGTCTGCCCGGAATAAAACTAGTTTGTTGATGAGAGATGATTCTAGGAAGAAGGGCCAAAATTCTAGAAGTAATCACCTTAGAAATGATTTTTTAGGAAGAGTTACAAAGGCTAATAGGCCAAAAAAGATCCATAGAATCAGCCCTAACTTTTTTGGGAATAAGAGCTAAAACATTCGATTAATTTCTTTGAGGATTCTCTTGGATCCAAAAAACTCTTTGACAACATCAATAACTTCCTTGTGAACAATATTCCAAAAATACTGGAAGAAAAACACTGGGAAACCATCTGGGCCTGGGGATTTAGAACCTTCTAAAGAGAAAATATCCTTCCTAATTTCATCATTAGAAGGGCTAGCACAAAGATTCAGGTTGTCAATGTGAGTAATAATTTTAGGGATACTAGCTAAGATATCCTGCTGAAGAACTTGGTTCAATTGGTTATCTTGGGTCAGCAGAGAACATATCTTAGCTTCCTTGGAGATATCCTCCTCCTTATCATAAACTCTGCCAGTAACCTTAAGTTTTTAAATTCTATTGGCTTCTTTATTCTTGAGCGCTGTAAAATGAAAAAAAAATGCAGTTTCTATCCCCTTCTTTTAGACAAGTAATGCAAGATCTTTGCTTCCAAAATATTTCTTCTTTGTGCACTATATCATGATATTTGATCAAAATTTCATTCTCAACTTCTTTAGTGATATTAGTATAACCATCTAGTTGAATAGAATCTTGAACATCCTTAAGTTCCATCAGAATGTCAGCCTTGGAAGAGAAGATATTCCCAAAAGTTTCCTTATTCCAAGTCTTAATTTTGTCTTTAACATTTTTCAACTTATAAGTTAATCTATAGATTGCAGTACCATCAATCTTGAGCTGCCACCATTCTCTGATTTTATGGTTTATATCCGGGTTTTTTAGTCTATATTTTCTCAAAATGAAAAAGAAAATTCCTTTTCTTAGATATCGAATCAACAATGAAGGAAAGAGGGTAGTAGTCAGAACCAACTCTAATAACAGCAGTTAAAGAACAGTTATAGTGTTGGTAACAATTATCAGATGTGAGGACTCTATTGACTCTTACTTGGATAATCCCTTCTCCATCTCTATGGTTGGTCCAAGTGTAATTGACACCTTATAAATCAACATCAATGAGGGCTTGTCGTGTAATAAAATTCATCAAGTCAATTCTACTTTCCAAGTTAGGTTGACTGCCTCCAAATTTCTCAGTTTCTTTGAGAGGAGTGTTAAAATATCCCATAATAATCCATTTGTCATTAGAAAAAGAATTCCTAACCTGGTCAATTCTGTTCCAAAAATATCTTGTCCCATTCTTAGTGTTGGGGGCATAAATATTTGTAAGAATCCAAGTAGTACCATCCTGAATGTGCTGAAATTTGAAAGTAGCCATATTGTTTTCCTGGTAGATGAATTCCCCTTTAATTAAAACTATATTCCATATAGTAATTATACCTCCTGAAGCTCCATCCAAGTTACCTCCACAGATATTACCATTTTTGAGAGTTTCCACCTTATCCTTAGACATTTTAGTCTCCTGAATCAAAATGATATCAGGTCTATTGTCTCTAACCATATTTCTGATTAAGTCCTGCTTATGGGGGTTATTTAACCCATGAATATTCCAAGATATAATCTTAATTTATTTTTGGTTATTCCCACCTATGTGATGGCTTTTTGAGTACCATCTGCTATATTTCTGGCTGCCTCCTAATTTCTTTTCCTTGAGCTTGGTGGCCTCCCTGGTGGAGAAAGATGACTTCCTCCAACATCAGGTTGATTTCCTTTGTTATTTTTTTGAGCTTTAGCTGCCATACCCTTTTTACCTTTAGTTTTACCAGCCATGGTGAAAGGGTTATCTTTTTCATGTCTTTCCAACACCCTATCAATTTCTTCCTGATCCCCCAGTTAGGATTTTTTTCTTCATTTTCCCTCACCTTGGGAGATATATTTTGAGTCATGTCAGATAGACTTGGTCACACCACTATATCTTGTTGGGCATCAATGAACTCATTGTTCCCATTTTTAAGCTCCAACTCCCCTTTCTGTCTATTATGTTCCCCATCCTCTTTTTTACTTGATTGATTATCCTCTAGAATCATCTGACTATTGATCTTTAGATTGATCAAGTCTTCATGTTCATAATATAGGGTATCTAAAACAATATCCCTTATCTGCTTTATCTCATTGGTATTCTAAACTTTAGGATCTAGATTGACATGGGTTTCAGTCTCTGTGTGATGATTGTTCTGTTCCAAATTGTTTTCCTTTTTATCCTCAATATCTTTTTTTGATCTTTCATTTTTCTCAATTTTATCCTCTCTATTCTTGGAATTAGAACTTAAAACCCCTTATGAGCATTCTTCATTCTTACCTATAGGTTTCCACATATTTTTCTACTAGGTTTTCTTCATAGTGTTACTTGGGCAATTTTTTCTGAGTGTCCATCCTTTTTACATCAAAAGCAGGCAAATGGGATAGATTCGTATTCAAGTTTTTGAATCCATTTCCCAAGTTTCAATTCCATTTCTATCTGCTCTAGCATATCAGACTCAAGGACTATTCCAACACATATTCTAGCATGTGAGATATTATCAGTAGCTCAAATATAAAAGTAGCAATTAAAATTGATAACTTGATCCAACGATTAGATCCTATTGAAATCATATCCCCTTTTGGCAGTTTTTGTCTAAACCCTGAATTCTGTAACCCTCTAGATGAATTTGAAGAAATAGGAGAGTTAGAATTTGAAATGAACGATGCAATGGAACCTCAGAATATCAAAACATGTCTATGAATAATGATATGGAAAATTAAACAATGCAAAAAACACATTAGATCAGAACATTAAGGTACAGTTTCTCAACCATAAAGGTGGCTTCATAATTGAGAAAATGACTCAATCTAAAGAGATAGAGATTTCTAGCCTGAAGAAACCAAAAAGTAATATCCAATCAAATAAAATGGAAGATTTCCTAAATCACTCCATTGGCCTAAACAAAGCATATAAAAACAAGGGAGATACTCAAATGGATAATAGTTTACCAAATGAACAATGGAGATATTTTGGCATATCTATGGATAATAGTTTACCAAATGAACTGGATATGCCCACAAAGACATCTTCATTCCGATACTTAAGAGGTAGCCCAAGGAGTTTTACCCAAATAGGGATTTGAACTGTGAAGTCCTTGTTAAGGGCCATATTTGCATACCATTTCTATAAAACCACTATGCTTTTTCCTATACTCCATCGTCCACCGCTAATGGTTTGTTTCCTATCTTTTTCACAAGAGAAAAAGAATGAGAGATAGCCTTTATTCATAGCAACAACTTCCACTTGTCCTTTATGTTTCCATATTTTTTCAACAAAGACTCTAATTACTTCAATATTAGGTCTAACCCCAATGAATCGACTGACTAGAGAGTTCTCCATTTTTTAATATTATGGTCAATGACTTGATCGGGAATAGATATTGCATATTTATCTTCAGAAATATTTGAGATATTTCTCATAGGTGGATGAATAGACTTACCTAAGGGTTTGATTCTAAAGAGAGAGGACCATTTTGTTGTCTCTTTTCCCATAGTGGGACCCCCACCCGGGTCCCCTCTATCATCTCCTGTTGGCCCATCTTGTTTTTTCTTCTTGTTATCATCTCCCCTGAATCCGCAAAGATTTCCTCTATGGCAGAAGTCCCTGCAGCTCTAGCGCAGGCATCCCCCACTGGAAAATTTGAAATCTAGTTCCTGCCCTTGCTTCTCCGCTCCCGCTCCTCATCATTAAAAAATTTGTATTGTTGTCTCCTTCATTTAGCTATGTTTCTTTTGATTTTTGTTTCCAATACATTTCCTTCTTGCGTACTATATCTTCATATTTTGTCATTAATTATTTTTCTTTCTTATAAATGTTATGATTCATCCCTTTCTGGATTACTTCTTAATTTAAAGCATCAATTTCACTTTCTATTTTGATTTTATTTTCAAAAATATTATTAAACTTTTCATTGTTCCAATCTAGAATTTTATGTTTGATGTATTTTAACTTGGATACAAAGTAGAACATTTTGGATCCTGAGACTTTGATTTGTTTCCACCATTGTTCTAGCAATTTCATGAACTCATTATCTTGAAACCATATGTTCTCAAATTTGAAGGGGATTCTAGATAGTTTGACATCCTCTTCTATTTCTAGTTTAACTGGGAAGTGATCCGAACCTACGTTGGCTAAAATCTCAGTTGTTAAAATATGATTGAAAGTTACTATATCCCCTTTAAATAGGAATCTATCAAGTCTACAATCTGATTAAAGCCCGATCTATGGTTGTTCCAAGTATAAAGACCATTGACTGTTGGAATATCTATAAGATTATTATTAATGAACCATTGACTGAAGTCTTTTTGGGATGGAGATATAAACTGGGATCCCCAATATTGTTCTCTACAATCCAGAATGGAGTTAAAATCTCCACCTAATATGTTGTATTGATTTTGATGGATGTTTAATTGATTTTCCAGGGCATGCCATAATGCTCTTTTATCATTGTTATAGGTTGGTCTGTAGATATTAAATATATTGAATTTGAGGGAGCTTTTTATACTTTAAGCTGTCCCGAATAACCAATTTCTATTATTGTCTAGTTTCTCAAATACTACTTTCCTAAGATCCCATATCATCGCAAGACCTCCAGATGCCCCATCTGAATGTATCATCTTTGTTTTCCATATCCCTAATTTTTGACTGAATTATTTACATTCTTCTACGTTTAATTTAGTTTCTTGTATCATTACTATTTTAGATTCAAAAAAATTTAAGTTTCTTTTTAATATTATTTGTTTGTTAGGGGCATTAAGGCCCCTAAAATTCCATGATATGATTTTCATTGCACCATGGGAAGGAACTTCCCCTTCCTTGCATATAACTTATCTGTGGTCTTAGTTTGGTTATCAACTTTCCCATCCTGATTTCTTAACGCGTTGATTGACTTTCTTCCTCTTTTATTTTTTTTGTTTTGAAGTAATTGGGCTTGTTAATCCTTCAATGGTAGTGGCAATTCCTAGTTGTCTTTCTAAATTTGTAATACCCTTATGGCAATCTAAAATTGTGTTGACTTCTTCCATATTCTCATCTTGGGAACATTCATTCCTTATTTCATTGAAATCTTCTCTATTGGATCATTTTTATTGTTTTTTTTGTTAATTTTACTATATTTATATTTTATCCCATCTTCCTTATAAAAAATATCTTTTCCCTATTCTTCCATAATCATATCATGATCAATTGGGATATTCATTGTTGTAAAAACTATTTCTAGTTCAATGGGAATAGAGTGATTACTTGTTGTTGCCATTACTGTCTCGGTTACTTTCTTGCCCGACTCATTCATTTTGTGATCCTATTTTTTGTGCCATAGAGATAATTCATCTATGATTTCATTTTTACCTTCCCTAAGATCTTCTATTATTCCTCCAACCACCCTCATTTTATGTTCAATGTTTTTTACTCTTTCCTCCTGACTAGGTTCACTGTTATTCTGTTCAAATCTTGGTTGTTATTCTAGTGGTGGCTCAAAGATTTTTTCTAGTTCTAAATTTTGAGTATCTCCCTTGTTTTTATATGCTATGTCTAGGCCAATGGAGTGATTTAGGAAATCTTCCATTTTATTTGATTGGATATTACTTTTTGGTTTCTTCAAGCTAGACATCTCTATCTCTTTAGATTGAGTCATTTTCTCAATTATGAAGCCACCTTTATGGTTGAGAAACTGTACCTTAATGTTTTGATCTAATGTGTTTTTCGCATTGTTTAATTTTTCCATATCATTATTCATAGAAATGTTTTGATATTCCGAGGTTCCATTGCATCATTCGTTTCAAATTCTAACTCTCCTATTTCTTTAGATTCGTCTAGAGTGTTACAGAATTCAGGGTTTAGAGAAAAAATTCCAAAAGGGGATATGATTTAAATAGGATCTAATTGTTGCATCAAATTATCAATTTTAATTTCTACTTTTATATTTGAGCTACTGATAAAATGTTTATCTAAATCTACAAAACTTCCTATATTGTTAGCAATATCTTGAATTATATGACTGTGTATGTATTCTACAGGTAGATTTGGAAATTTAACCCATTTAATAACTTCTAGATTGCTAATAGTTTTAGGATCAAAATAAGGGCACCAATCCATAAGTAAAAAACCAGATTTTTGAAAATTCAGACAAGTTCCTTCCAGTAAAGTTTTCTTTAGCCTGATATCTTTGCAATCAATGAATAAAAAGTCATTGTTTAGAAGAGAAATACTTACCTTATTTAGGAATTTATTTTCAAACCATTTTCCCACTGCTGAATTAGGTTATCTAGATCCTAACCATTTGGCGAAGATACCATGTTTTTCACATTATTTACCGATGCCGATAATGTATCTGGTGTTAATGTTGAGCTTTGACTTTGGTTTACTATCATGAGAAATTTTTCCATTTTTGTGATTTCCTCTTTTCCGGTAACCCTGCTTCAAAGTTTCTAATTCTGAATGTGGCCGGTGTTGCTGGGAATTCAATAACGACACTTGGTTGATGTTATAAATTTCATTCTTGCACTTGTGGGGAGGAGTGTAAGTCCCTGCTTGGGGTTTCTTTTGCACAGCTTGACTAAGGGATTTTTCTTTTCGTTTTGGCTTCATAGTCTTCTTAACTTCCTTTAGGTTGCGCCTATGAGGAGGAGAGTAGAGAAAGATCTGAGGGTCTCCACCGTCAATCTTAGGCTGAAGCTGTCTAAACCTATTATTGAGGGGTAGTGAAAAGGAGGGCATTTGATGATTGCTTGATCGGGAGGTGATATTATGACCGTGTTGGCGTGCCCTTCTTGCATTTTGCTGATAAGAAGGGATCCATTTTTTATCCACATCTTGTACATTGTTACAAACCTCCCATGGTGGTACCCTAGGTCTAACCCTAGGGGAAGCATGCGCCTTTGTATCATTTTTATAGATCTCATGTAGAAATGTAGGGGCAGAGAAGTTTTGAAGAGACTACAAGTTATTTGTGAGATGATTTAGCCCAACAAGAATAACATCGATCTCATTAGTGAATGTATCTGGTGAAGGATAACCAGATCTTGCGTACTTTTTTTGGAAAAGAAAGCCAATTGTGAATCTAGTGAGCTCACCATGCAAATTTTTTTTTTTCACATTGCAGAGTAGAGACATTTTCGCATTCCTCTATCACAGATTCTAATTATCCTATTACCACATTGTGTATATTATTCTCCAATAGTTTTTATAATTTGGCTATGGTCTTTCCCTTTCATGAATAGATCACACATCCAACACTTGAGGGCCGAGGATTCCCTTTGGAAGCCCCATCAAGATTTAATTTGAACCAACTAATAGTGGGTGTCCAAATAAATGTTTCTCTTTTTTTCTTACTAATTTGGCCACCCCTACCTATTACTTGGGGAGCTTTGACGCCAAACCAGTTCTTCAACATATTGCCATCCCAACTTGTGAAGAAATTTGGTGTGCAACTATGAGCATGTTAAACCTTCTCTGAATTTTGAACTGCTAAAATAATGACCGGATTCATCTATTTAAAATGAAAAATTGAAAAAGATAAGGGTTTTTGAAAGAGACCCATGAAAATTAAAAAACTAATTTTTAAAACTCAAGACTCAAAAGGATTTCCAATTCAAGAATAATATTTTTTTAAAAGTATTTTATTTAAAGTTGCACAATTGAATTAATATTTATTATTATTAATAATAATATCCAATAAATTTCAAAAGGGCTTATAGTTAAAATAAGGTATTTAAAATATAATGATTTAAAATTTGATACAGATATTTAAATTAAATTATTATGATTAAAATTATATTATTTAACAACCATAATATTATATTATTTATATGGATATAATTAAACATGATATTTTATTCCCAAAACCTTAATAGTCTATTAATTATTTATATGAATAAAATAATTATTATTTATTTGTCATGACCACATATAATTTTATTTAATATGCATCTAGGTTCATTTTCTTAGTCAAATTAACATCATAATAATGCTAATATATGAATGCATCGACAAACCTATATGAAAGTACACATACATAAACGTGACTAAACAACCCAAACAAACTAACGAGGAAACAAGACAAATACATACTCAGTTGGGGTGATAGGATTCCCATCACCTTGACAAATCCAAAAGGGGTGGATTACAAGATACTTGTCCTTATGTAGGATGATGTCTTAGGTTTAGGGTATAGTTTTGGGTCTGAATGATACCTCCCCTCTTCCACCATTGTGATGTATATAATGGTACACTCAATCCTATCAATTCAGGGGAGATGATGCCCAATACTTGCAAACCTGCATCACAAAGACAATCATGTGCATACATATATACATAATCATAACAAGAAATTATGGGGATCGAGACATCGTATGTATCTCATAAACAAGTAATTACAACTTCATCCCTCATCATATAGACACATCAAACAGGGCATGAATACATTCATAATCAATACAAGTGCAGATGTAGGGGTTAGTAACTCAGTGAAACACAAACAATCATAACATCATCATAAGTGAGTAGTAAACAGTGTCTAAGTATCAACATGTAATAAATCAAACAATATCTATATCAATATAATTGCATCATCATAAAGTACTGACATAATCATCAAGGTACCATCAAAGTAGTTAAAAGTCTAGCACATGCATAAAAAGGGTCCTAAAAGAGTTCAAACACATAAACTAAAAAAGTAACATATGGGTGGGTATTACATCCTCCCCCTAGGATTAGGCTTACTCTTGGAAGCCTATAAACAAGTATGGATACATATTCCTCAGTCTCGAAGCATCCTCCCAAGTGGCTGATGAATCATAATTTGGGTCCCATTGGAATCTTCATGAAAGGACTATCTGATTCTACATATGGTCTTACTTGGGGGCCAAGGTCTAGAGAGGCTATCCAGGGTAACCCAAGGTGTAGAATTATGTGATGAAACTTCCCTATAAGTATTCTAGGTATCCTACAAGTGTTTTGTGCCTCTGGTAGTTTGCTTGATTATACCATTCAATAGCCTTGTACCCTATGCATCCAGGGTATCCTTGTATTAGCCTTCCTTTCTTTTGGATGTTTGTTTGAGTGGGGCCCGATGTCTATCTCCTCATCATGGTGGGGTGGGCCTCTAAGTTCCACATGGTAGAGTGGTAGTGATTCTTTTACCATCAAGGTTTGATGTTCATTCTCCTTCACTTGGATAGTTCCTAGTTGTTGTTAACACATTATCTTCTTGGAGACTCTTCATTATGTTGTACCTGAATTGTAATTATAGTGTATTATGTATTGATATATTCCTAGTAGAAAGATGTATAATTATAAATTGTAATATGGTTCTTAATCTTGATCCTTGTAGACATGTGTAGAGGAAATGTAATTTATGGTTAACATTGATGTTATAGTTAGGTTCTTTTAATTTCTTCCATTGTATTAAATGAATATGATGTATATTTCCCTTAATTCATGATTATTTTACTTTTCATTATGTTAATATAAGTCCTAGGAATATTTGCATTTAGATTAAAAATGAACATAGTTGTAACCTATGGAGTATGTCATCAGTTTGTTTATTTGAGTAAATAATGTTGTAATTAACAATGCCTTGGGAACAAGATAGGAGGGAATTCATCTCAAGTAGAGAGTAGGGTAGATCTGATGGATTTTATAAGTAATGAAGAATTTCTGGGTGTTGAGATGGAAGGTATAAATTACACATGGTCTAACCGTAGAGTTGGTGTTGACCTTGATCGGTTCTATTAAGGTATCAAATACTAGGCAAGTACCATAACTTAGGGATTGTACATCTGACCGAGCAGCTATCCTCCTTTATAGAAACTCATTTAATTTATCAACCTAGGGATGTATTACTTGAAACAGGTCAGAAAAGTATATGCACCAAGGATTCCTACTCAGACCACGCTATAGCTGCAGGAAAAAAATTGCATTTGAAAGGAAACTATTCTATAGCTGCAAGAAGTAAATTTCTTTTTGAAAGGAAGCTATTCTAAAGTTGTAAAGAATGATGGAAAGGAAATGCAAAATTTAAAGTGCTTGAAGGAACACTATAACTTGAAAAGAATGGAAAACATAATCATAATGCTTCAATAGTTCTGCCTCTTTGGCTGCAAGAAGTGCTGGACTATCTTGCGGCTTTTGGCTGCAGGAATTGTGTTAACACCATAATTATAAAACCAAGATGTATGAAACTTAAACTATATGAAAATGATCCAATCTAGATAACATAGATTCCTCACCAAGTGGGCCCCCTTGAGTGAGTATCCAAACTCAATTATACTAAACTGTAGATTTAAAACTTCATTGGCTATTGATAAAAAGTGTGTTAAAAATTCAACTGTAAAGCAACATAATGTAAACTATAACTGATAATGCCCTCCTTCTCACGTAGGAGCAGGGCTTTATTTAAAGAAAGAAAAACATCTAACTACTATCTAGTCATTCCATAAAGATAAGGAAAGATTTTATTACAACCCTATTAAACATGAAAAGAAACTATAAAACTGGAGATTGAATAGATCCATGAAAGAGGAAAGAAATGATTTTGACAACAAATCCAACTTCCCACTCTTCCCTAGATTTCCTCAAAGAATTTATTACGATTCCTGGGTCTTTTCTCATCCGCTACCACCTTGATCATCCCAAATCCATTTGTACTACACCTGAGGTTTCTCTGTGTGCACCTGCTGTAAGACCGGGTCGAGCATCCAGGACATGGGCATGTTTTACCTAGTCAAGGTAACAATTGCTAATTCAGCGCGCTGCACTCCATATGTTAGAGACATTTATGATAACATACATCAAGATACACATTCATCATTCATGTTTAAACAAAAAATTCATTCCAAAAAGACATAACTATAATTCCAAAATAAGTAATCTAGCATCTTCATCCAAGCATAGTGTATTTAAGTGTTTCCAATCACAAAATAGGTTTGGTGGTAGCATGCCACATAATAGTAAATATAAGTAAAAGTATCTGGAAAAGAATGATTAAAACAAGGAAAAGATCCTAGTAAAAGTTTTCCTAGGGCTTCTAAAGTATGGCATTAATATGTCCTATAAGACCTTATCCAAGTCAAGCTTGATAGGGTGCTAATTTCTCTGTACTGGTACACTAAGTTCTCCTTTTCTTTGTCCTCTCTTTCTAGAATAGGATCGGATCATTTCCCCATATATTTTTCTTCTAGTTCTTTTAATGGTAAAACAAATGCGCCATTCAGATTTGAAAAGATGTGGTTAGCCCACCCAGACTTGGATAATAAAATTAGGGAATGATGGAACATTAAATTTGATGGGATTTCTATGTTCAAGGTGGTTAAGAAAATCACAAATGTTAAATCTAAAGTGAGACAATGGAATAAGGAAGTTTATGGGGATATTTTCCAATCCAAGAGTAAAATTCAAATAGATCTAAAAGATACCAAGGAAGAAATTAAAATAAATGGTCTGACTGAAGCCCTAAAAGCCCAGTAGAACCTAGTTCTCATGGACTATCACAATACTATTGCTAAGGAGGAGACCTTTTAGAGGAAGAGATCTAGATATCTATGGCTTAAATGGGGAGACAAAACACAAGATTTTTTCATCTTAAAACTTTGAAACATAAGGAGATTAATATAATTCATTCCTTATATCCTACAAGAGGGATTATCACTAAAGAGGAGGAGACAAAGGGAAGAAATGATGGGATATTTTGCAACTTTGTTATCAAAGGATAAAAACCTCAATCTGGAGGATCAGATAAAGTTTCTTGATTCTATCCCTAGTAAAGTCAAAATTATTGTTAATGACTACCTTAAAGCTATTCCTACTGATCAGGAAATAAAAAATGTGGTTTTGTCTTTTGAGGGAGAAAAATCTCTAGGGTTGGATGGATTTCAGATGTTCTTCTTTCAGAATTTATGGAGTATAACTGGTAAAGATGTTTGTTTAGCAGTTAAGGATTTTTTTGGCACTAAGACCATCTTAAAGGAACTTAAATCTACCTTCATAGCTCTCATCCCTAAGAAACCAAGAGCTAATACAGTTGACAGATTCATGCCAATAAGCATGTGTAACTCTTTGTACAAGATTTTGTCAAAGCTACTAACCTCTAGAATCTTGAAAATCCCGCTTGACCTAATATCTCCTCAACAAAATGGATTTGTGTTGGGGAGACAGATCCTGGATTCTATTATAGTTGTCCATGAAAATATGCATTCTTTAGAAGCCTCCAAAAAACAAGGCTTTTTGATGAATTTGGATCTGTCGAAAGCCTATGACAGAGTTGACTGGTCTTTTATTTCTAATATTCTTTTGGCTTTTGGATTTGATAAGGGAGTGGTCAGATTGATTATGCAACTGGTTACTACAGTCTCTTCTTCTATCATTGATAATGGTGGCTCTTCCAAATTCTTTCATCCCTCTAGAGGTCTAAGGCAAGGAGATCCTATTTCCCCCAATTTTTTTGCTATCATGGAAGAAAGCCTTGGGAGATATATAAATAATCTAGTTAATGAAGGTCAGATTATGGGCCTCCAACCTTCTTTAGCTAGATAGAAGTGTTCTCACAATTTTTTTTTTGATGAAACCATTATGATGGGGGAAGCTTCTATTAAAGAAGCTAGGAATATGAAAAAGGATTTGAATACATATACCAATGCTTCAAGGAAACTCATAAAATGGGAGAAAATCTCATTATATGTTTGCAATAATCCTGAAGAAAGACAAAGAGAAATTTCCTCTATTCTTGGTTGTAAGATATGGATGCTCCCCGCCTCTTATCTGGGTCTTCCTTTATGTCTGAAACCTGATGCTTCTTTCTGTAATAACATTTAGATAGATTTAATCAAAAACTTGCTGGTTGGAAAGGGGCTATGCTGAGACAAGATGAAAAAGTTCAGTTACTCAAGGTCACTTTGCAAAACCTTCCTGTGTATGCTCTTATTCTTTTTAAAATCCCTCAGAAGTATGCTGATTTGATAGAGAAAATTCAAAAAAGATTTCTTTGGTCAGGTGTTGAAGAGAAAAAAAGGCTCAACCTAGTTTCTTTGGAAAAGGTTTGTAAACTTAAGAAATTTGGAGGGCTTGGAATAAGAAGTATAAAAAATATTAACAAGGCTCTGCTACAAAAACAAAAATAGAGGATCTTTGAAGAGACTAAGGAATGTAATTCTATTATAAAGAGTAAATATTATCTTAGCTCCTTAGAATAATCTTTAAGATCTAAAGAGGATATTCAGGGATCCTTCATATGGAATAGTATTAGTAAAGGAAAGAACTTGGTTAGAAAGGGGATTAGATGGAAGCTGGGAGATGGAAGGAAGATAAAATTCTGAGATGGCAATTGGCTGAAGGAAAGGCCCATAAATGAGAACCAGGATTGGTTGAATTCTATTCAGACTTGTAAAGAGACTATAGGTGAATTAGTGTCTGATTACTGGAACAATGAAGATTGGATTGATTTGGGTCCTATTGATGACAACCTTAAGATTGTGAAAAAACAACTCTAGTATTGGTTTACAAGAGAGAATGAGTTGGATGTGATGGTCTGGGGTCTAGAGGCTAATGGAAAATTCATTGTGTCTTCTGCTTAAGCCCTTATCTCTAATCAGGAAGATCAACCCTTCCGTTCTCAGGTCTGGAATCAAAAGCTTATCCCTAAGATAACTATGGTTTTTTGGTTGTTAGTCCAAATAAAAATCCTCACGGTGGATAATCTTTGTAAAAAGGGCTTTAACATGCCTAACAAGTGCTTCTTGTGTTGTGTTGAAGCTTAAACTTGTAATCATATGATGATACATTGTCCCTATACTAGAAATGTATGGGAGTTAATATTCAAAAGGATCCAATTGGAATGGGTAAACCCTCAGAATCTTCAGGACATAATTAAGAAATAGTATTGTCCCTTTCCTGGTAAAGAAATAAAACTCTATGGAATATGATTCTCCCTCACTTCACTTGGAGAATATGGAAGGAGAGAAATTATAGAGTGTCCAAAGATAAAAAAGCCCCCTATGAGAATATTTCTAATCAAGTTTGCAGAAGCTTAATGAAAAAGTTTAGAAGCACTCTTTTGAGAGACTCTACTCTTTGGAACAATTCTCAGGAATTTAAAGAGATCCTAAATTGAGACTTATTGGGTCAAACTATCAAAGCTCCCAATCCTAGAGATAATATCATATGGACTTCTCCACCGACTGGTGTTAGAATAATTGAGAGGGGGGGTGCATCAGTGGCCTCAAAAATTAATTCAATAATCCAACCAAAACTTATATCATGAATATCATACCTCTAGTTATCTCCAGTCCTAAAATATGTATGCCTTGTGTGAATCTAACATATATATACTGCTTGGAGAATTTACTATTTATCCTTTTCTTAATCTTTACTGAATACTAGTTTATCCTTTCTTAACCTTTATCGAATATCAATAAATAACTTAGTGTTTACCGATCAATCATGTTTTAGTAATGTGTAAAGAAAAACATCAAAGCAATGAACCATATACACATTTTACACATGAATTTTTAACGTGGAAACCCTATTAAGGGAAAAGCCACTTGGGACCGGTAACCCAAAATTTTCACTCTTATGAAGTGAGCTCGGTGAAGACCCAACCCTGTTAAAGGTGTTGAAAATAAAGGAATGGTGTGTACTGAGAGGGGAGGGGTGAATCAATACCCTTAAAATTTTTATCACTTAACCTTAATCCTTTATGTAATCAATTGCTTGTATTACCGACCATCTCTGTTATTTTATCTTTATGCATGTAATATCAATTCATAAACTTAATTGCATGTAAACATTCATAGAAAACTTCATGAAATGTATTGACACATGACACAAGATTTGGTAACGTAGAAAACCCCTATTAGAAGGTAAAAACTACGATGGGGATGAAACCCACAAAACTTCACTATCTACAGAATGGAAGGGGCCAGTTAAGGCTTACAATTTTGATCACTTCTGATGATCTACCCTGTTAGGAGTCTCATGTGGAGACTGGTTAAGGTCTACTCTGTTAAAAGCTTTAGCAACACTATTTAGTGTGCACTTGGTTAAGAGATTTACAAAGGATTGTTAAATTCACCTTTTGTCAAGGATTTCTTCTATTTTGATACACTTGTTAGAATGTAGTAAAAAATATTCATTGACCTAAGTATATGCAATCTACAATTTCTGATTACAGATCCATTAAATATTACATGTACATTTATCACCTATAGTGATTGATCAATACCTCTGTTCTTCTTGGTAGCCTTGGAGCTTTTTCTTGATAACTGATTTCATCTTTGGTTGTTCTTCTAATTAAAAATCTATCTATAATCCATAGAAGTGTCTACGGCTGCAATCATCATCACATCCATGTGTTTTGATTGATAACACATCTATTTATACAATGAGTTTTAACTAAATGAGTTTCACACATAACAATGTTAACTCTATGATCAAAGGTTTACTACTTGACCTTGATCTCCTATTTTGCATGTTTCTAATAAGTTAGACTAATTAAAACAATTACACTTACATTTCTTGTCCCTGAAGAAATGGATTTAAAGCTAATTAAAAATCTAAATATAAAAACACAAGTGTTTTATTTGACGTGGAAGTCAGATCCACATTTCTTTGAATTCTAATTGCCTCTCGGTAGACTGGTGTTCGGGTTGCTTTGTGGTCTGTCAGGTTCCTCTGTCAATTTACTCTGTCAGTTTAATCTGTCGGGTTCCACTTGTAACATTTTTGGTTTGTACTAGTAAACTGTGTCATTGGGTTCCCTTGTGAACTTGTCTGTTAGGTTTCAAAAATGTTTTCCTTTGTATACTAATAGAAAAATATGTCTTCAAAAGGTTACAAACACACTATTTTGATTAAGTAAAAGCAGGATTTGAAAGGTCCCAAAACCTTGTACAAAAGATTAGAAGATAGGCATAGCTGATTTGTCAACAACCAAAAGATGAAACAAGGGAGAGGCTAGGGACTAAGGCCTCACAATACAAAAAAATAAAAAGATAATGCTTAACAGAAAAAGACAGCAAACAAGGAGAGCACAAAAGACAATAACTAGCTAGTTTCCATTAGTTCTTTGGTCTGCTCTACAAGAAGATCCATGTTTCCCACAGAGATCTTGAGGTCATCAAGCTCAGTGTCTTTCTTCTTAATACTTTCCTGAGTGCGGATGCTAGAGCCCGCGCCCTCTTTAGGCTCCTTGTCCTCCTCCCCCCGATTGACCTCGATCCTGTCCATTAAGCTCTTGCACTATTCAATAGAGACTTTCAGGATATTGAAGCTTTGTTCACTTATCTTTTTGAGCATCAGTTCCATTTTCTCCACCTTCCCTTCCAGAGTAGAAATGCAAGCCTCACTATTGCTAATCTCTGCATCTTTACTCATATTGTTGATTTTTTCCTCCATAATAAGCACTTTGGTCCCCAACTCCCCAAAAGCTTCCCCTTTATTGATAGCTTCAGTCCAATTCTTCAGACTGGTTTCCATTGATTCCTCACCAAAGGTCGCAACTTTAACCATATTCACAATCTTCCCTTGTTCTTGAAGCTCAGCCTTCATATTCACAGTATCCTATGCTATGGTAGCCATAAACCTGCCAAAGGAAAGAATGCTATCTTTCTGATCCATGCCAATGTTAAAGCTTTCCTTTTTATCCATAGTAGTTGCTACTTTGTCCTTCCCCTGATTACTCACATCTTTTTCCTCAATCTTGCTTTGAGTATTATCTTCATTCTCCAGGTCCTTATCCTGCTTCTCCTTGTTCTCCAAGCTCTCATAATTTAGTTCCTCATCATCAGAGGAAATAATGATACCCTTATTCTTCTTAGTCCTCTTGGTGACAGGGGTTTTATCCTTAAAACAAGCTTTCCTTTTTTTGTTCTTCTTAGGGTTGTTGTCTTCGTCATCAGTTTTGAAACCCTCCAAACTAGAGTCCATCTCAACATACTGTAGTTTTTTCTTAGGAATCCTCTTAGAAGAGATACCCTTCATGATACCAACTCCTCTACTACTAATGGTATTCATCTAGTCCTTAGTGTCATCTATTAGAGTAATAAAGTGATTCCACTTATTAATTAAATCATATTGATTTAATTATTAAGTCACTTATTATCTCTCTTTTACTTAAGCTAAACTTTAGGCATTTAATAATTAATTCTTTTATTAAT
>MU225514.1:84187-110604 GCA_018584345.1 Thuja plicata | reverse complement strand
ATTCCCCTTTCAGGGTGAAACCCCTCCATCCAAGTTTAGCAAGGAGAGCTTCATTCATACTTTTAATTTTTCTTATTCCCAGACCACCTTTACTTTTAGGCATGCAAACTTTGTCCCAAGAAATAAGGGAAAATCTGTTAGTTTTTTCCACTCCATTCCAAAGAAAATGCCTTTGGATTTTATCTATTGCCTCATAAAATTTATTAGGTATTTTGAATATGCTAATATGATAAGTAGGCATACTCTGAAGAGAAGATTTGAGGAGCTGAACTTTACCAGCCTGACTTATCATAACCCCTTTCTGCCCTGCAAGTTTCTTATGAAATTACTCCACAAGGGAGCTCCATAAAGAATCAGGAGGATTAAGCCCGAGAGGGAGACCCAGGTAGGTAGCAGGGAGTTGGCCAATTTGGCAACCCATAATTCTGCTTATTTTGTGCTGTCTATACTCAGGGGTATTTATAAAATAAATAAAACTTTTATTCCAATTAATGAGTTGACCAGTATCCTTACCATAATTGTTGAGGATCTTTCTAAGATTTTGAGCTTCATTTATAGTAGCTTCACCCATAAAAATAGATTCATCTACGAATTTCTAGTGGGAGCAAACATGATTGGAAGATGAAGGTTTTATCCCTTTAAGATCTCCATTTATAACAACACTATCAATATATCTCTCTAGGCACTCTACAATAATCACAAACAAAACCAGAGAGAGAGGATCTCCCTGCCTCAAACCTCTGGAAGATTTAAAAAAAGAGGAGGGGGAACCATTCACTAGGATAGAGAAAGAGGGAGAAGTAACCAACTGCATGAGCAATTTGATACATTTGGGGATGAAGCCAAAAGACAATAGAGTTTTGTGTAGGAAATTCCAGTCAACTCTATCATAGGCTTTGGAGAGATTGATTTTCAGGATAAATCCATCTTTTCTATCCATAGTCAACGAGTGGATGTTCTCATGGACAGTGATGATTGAATCTAATATCTATCTACCCAGAATAAAGCCGGTTTGTTGATGAGCTATGATCTTAGGAAGAAGATTCAAAATCGTGGAAGTAATTACTTTTGAGATAATCTTATAAGAAGAGTTACATAGACTAATAGGTCTATAGAGATCCATAGTATCTGCCCCTACCTTCTTCAAAATAAGAGAAACAAAATTTCCATTCATTTCTTTAAGAATTCTCTTAGAGCCAAAGAATTCTTTGACAACATCAGCAACATCCTTTTGAATAATTGCCCAATAAAAGTTACAAACACACTGCTAAGTGCGACCTTGTTAGAGGATTTAAAACTAACAATTTATCAATTGACCTAGCATTCACTATGCTGTCAACATGAAAATATTTTGATACTCCTTGGGATGTATCTCAATACATTAAGGATGGTTAAATCCCACTCGGTTAAGAGATTTTATGAATCAATGGTTAGATTGAATTAGTATATGACCTGTTCATAAATAAAACTTAATCTTGCAGATGTTCATATCTATTGTAAGTCCATAATACCTCTTGTGATCAATGTTCTCTTCAATTCGTTTTCTCCACTTATTTCTGCTTGGTGAATGTTGTTGCTTCTCAGTTGCTCAATGTCTACAAAATTCTTGGCTCTGTTCTTAGCCTGTATGATCAGATCTGCGTGAAGACTTCTATCTTCACAAGAATTATACTCAACATTCCTCTTATTTCTTACTAAATTACTTGTCTCTTTATATACATGATTCCACCATTTCATCTCCTTGTCTTTCTTGTTCTTGGCGTATATTCTTTCTTGATCCGCAAGTCTCACCATGCATTTGTTTTAATATTTAAAGCCTTGCTTTAGTTTTATCCCAAATATTTCTCCTTGACAACTGGGAATAAAACTAGCTTTAAATCTTTAGTTCAACTGGTTGATAAAAACAAAGTAATCAATCATTTAACTCTATCTTTAGCTACTGCCAGCTAAGTGTTTTGTCTTTTTCCTAACTCCGGTTCTGATCAGTGATCAACTCTTAGTTTGTTGGGTTATTGACTCTAGTTGTCCTCAGACATCAACACTGTCCGTCGGTCAAAACTGTGAATTTCTTGGGGTTCAATGTAGTTATGCTTGGGGTTGTGGTGCTCGGTATACACTGTAACTTCTCAGAGTTGTCTATCCATTGGTGTGCACTATCCGATGGTGTTTTATGTCATTTGGTGTACACTGGATTTTTATGTTTCCTGATAACATAAAATTTGTCTCTTTGGTTTCTTGAAGTCTATGATAATATGTATATGACCAATCAAATTATATCAAGTTGAAATCAATGACAATATAATACATTAAGTGATTTAATGTCTTGCATTTAGTTTTTGTAGCTCGGTGATCATCAACTTGTCATCTTCAAACATTCAATCAGTTATAGTTCATCAACTGGATGGTTAAAAGGTAATTTTGATGGTTCTACTAAACGCAATCTAGGTAATGTTGGAGTGGGAGGGTTAATAAGAGATTGGGCTAGTAATTGTTTGGGAGCTGTTCCTACTCCCTTGGGAATTCAAACAAACCATGTTGCTGAAGCCTAGGCAGCCCTCCAAGTTGTGATTCTGGTTAAGGAGCTGGGATGCTTGAAGTTGTGGCTGGAGGGAGACTCTCTAAATATTATAAATTGCATAAAAGGTAAGAATGTGGCCTCGTGGAATATAGCTCATATAATTGATAAAATCAAGTCAACTTTAGGTACTTTCCAAGAATTTTATATTTCCCATGTTTACTGTGAGGAAAATAAGCCTGCGGATGTGATTGCTAATGTGGGGGCCCATTCTGACATCATCAAAATTTGGAAAGAGGAAGCAAATCTTAAAAATGAGATTTTAAGTCTAATAAATTTTGATAGACTTAATCACAAGGAAGGGGTCATTAATACAAAAAGTAATAATGAAGAGGACACTTAAATTTTTGAGGAGAGAAATCTATCAGTTGAGGTATGTGATAATAATGAAAGGGATTATAACACACAAATTGTGGGTTATTTTAAGCATATTGAAACAATGAAGCCAGAAGCATATTGATTTCTTGTTAGCTGGGATCGTGAGAAAATAGACAGTTGCAGAAAAAAAGGGAGGTGATTTGAGAAGGGAAGAGCTGCAGGATTGTGAGAAATGGAAAAAGGAGAAAAGCGTCTAGAGAAAGCTTAAGCATGGTGGGGTGACTCTGTATATGGAAAGGCTACATGGTTTTGATAAAGAGGTGACATAAAACTTTGCAATTGGGAGGGTAAATGGAAAGGTCAACCTGATGGGTAAGTCTTTTCCGCTCACACTAAACCTTATCTCTGATATAATGGGTATGCCTTTAGATGGAATGAAGTTCTATAGGGATAACAAGCGTATGGGGTCTCAAGATTTTAATCTTTTCCCTAAAAATGATGAAGAAGAAGAAATGTTGAGTAAAGGTTCTGGGGATTATGTGGATATTGTTAAGATAAAGAGTATTTGGGCTAAGCTTTTGAAAGTCATGATAGAGTACTTTACTCTTGATGGGTGCTACTCCAAGATTTAGAATCTTCATTTTATCCTAGTTAACCATTTTAGGTATAACAAGAAAGTTTCTTTTCCCTATTTTGTGCATAGCTCTTTGAATAAAAGTATAATGGAGAATAAGAAAAAGCCCAGTATCTCAGTGTTGTATGTAGGGTTAATCATGCTCATTACAGACTATGCCAAGGACAAAATTCCTGAACCTATACCCAAAATGGTCAAAGGGAAGAATAATAAAATCAAAATGGAAGAGAAAAGGGTTGAAAAAAACAAGAGGGAAAAGAAAAAGAAGAAGGGAAAAGTTGACTGAAAAGAGGAAACTGAAGATCAAAACCTTTCTCTTCAAGGTATCGAAGAAGAAATGATGCTAGAGGAAAATATGGAGGATGATCCTATGGAAGAGAAGGAGGCTTTGAAGGAAGATTTTAATGGATCCACATCTAAGGAGAATGAAAGCGAGGAGAGAAACGAGGAGGTCCAAGATGTGGGAAAGGATGATGAAGATCAAGAGGTGGAAAAAGAGGAAGAAAAGGAAGAGGAGAAGGAAGTTGAGGATTTTGAGAAGGAAGACTCGAACAGGCAACCTAAAAACTCTAGGGCTGGGAAAAGAGATAAGAAAATACAGAGGACTGGTAAGGAAAAGGTTATTTCTATCAGCATTGAAGTTGGGGATTGCACTCAGCAGGAGGTCAAGAGAAAGGAAATGAAAAAATGACAAATACACAAGAGCAACAAAATGAAGAAAAAGAGGACAAAGGGAAATGAAAGAGAACAAAAAAACAACAACGAAAACACTGGGAAAGAGGGGAAACACAAAACAAGGACAAAAAACAATGAATGAATATATAGGAAAAACCAAAAGCAAAGTAAACTAATCCTACCTAGCTAGCCTAAAAAAACCTACATCAACTCAAAACTCAACTTTAATGAGATAGGAGAACAATAATTTTGACAATTTCTTAATCATTTTTCCTTATGTTTAGATGTATTTTCTTAGAAGGAAAAGCCCTAAGTATAGAAAACTTATCTTTGCACTAAAAAATGTCAAGTTTTGACAAGTTTGATTCATTCCATGAGCACATTTTTTTTTCAAAGTCAGCAATTGCAGGTTTTATTTTCACCATGATCAATCCACAACCAAGTTTTATTTCCTTCTACTTCATACTCAAACATAAAGAAATCATCATAAGGAGGGGAAAAGGAGGCCACATGATTTAGCTTTGTTGTAGAAACACACTCAAGTACAATGATTCTACCTTCAAGAGGTCTTAGCTCATGATATACCATATCACCTCATTTAGGTTCATGCTTGTGGAAAGGTATGACACAAATTAATGATATATTATATTTATCTTTAGAATAGTTTCAAATCCTAACACATCATTTCGATTGATAAACCTGAATGGTAGATCACGATTCTCAATCTTGAATGAACTAACATATCCAGACCTATCCTCTAAAAAACCTTTAAATTTAAATTTATCATTCTTTATATTATCTTCCTCAAACTTAAAAATAACATGTTCATCTTTAACATTATTTGTCATAGAAATTTCCCACACCATCATAAAATTCTGACAACTTACCTTGGAGTGTGATTCCAAATGATGAATCCTACATGAATCACATGTTGCAAAATCCACCATGTTACATGAGCACCCTTGGCGGCCTATAATTGAAACCAGATTTTGCATGAGGTTCATCATCTTCTCCATTTGCTTTTCTGAAATACAACCTTAATTTTACAAATTTTGATACTCTTCCTCGTCATGCACACCATCATTCTCCTCATCAAATTTTAATGTATGATCATATAAGATAGAAAAATTGATGCAGAGCTAAGTAGGGTAAGATGATGCAAGGCCTAAACCCACACAAACACACCTATGGGTTACCAACAGTCTCAAAAAATACCCTTAGTTTCTTAACACTCTAAGGGTACTTCAACATATGATAAGTGAATAGACAATCTCCTGATCAACATACATAATTTGTGTGAAAAGATCCATTCAAATTCCTTTGAACCTAACTCCAAAGGCTATGGTACACACACCTATGTATCATAATGAGTTCAATATACTAGGAGTGGAAAAAATAGTTCTAACATGACCAAAACACCCCAATCCCATAGTTGGACACAAGTTTTTAGGGCTTTGAATCAATCCACACAATGTGGCCTAATGGGGAGGCCTAATTGTATTAGGTTGACCTAATGGGAAAACGAGGCTTAATTCTTCAAACTTATGAACAGCCCTATGAACCAATACTACTTTCAGACACCATTTTGAAATTTCCAAAGGATTAAAAAGTCTTAGGTCTTGACCCAATCGCCTAATATAAAAACCCCAATTAGGACAAATAGGGATAATAAACCTAATTGAATGGGTTTGAACTACAAGTCCATGGAATTGCACAAACCTCAACAATATGGCCACTTATTAAGTTCTTCTGCACCAAATGAACAAAAAATACACCATTAATTTTCCTTGATCCACTCCAATCCTTCATTCAATCAACACTTTGTGTTCTCAGGCTGACTGGTCACATGGAGATGCCCAACTAGGGTTTGAAGGAAAAAATGGAAGACAAGGTTTAACTACAAAGTGCTTTTGGATTCTTTAAATAAATGGTCTCTAATTTCATTTTTCCATGGTCTTGGAATTCCAATGGTGGGAATTCAAGTTAGAGACATTTTAGTCCAAGGCCCCACTTGAGGATGTAGTTTCAAACCTGTACATAGAGATCGGTCTCCAACACCCTTAAAATTTCACCAATTTGAATGAAAAATTGTATTTTTACAATACTAAACATATTTTCAAACATCCAAGTCACAATTTAGTCACAACCAATCGCCTATGCATTCCTACCATACAAAGAAACAAAGATTTCATAGGAAAACCAGAGAATTATTATTATTGCTTTCAACCATCAAGTTTTTCACACAACTTCTCTACCCCCTTTGATTTAGATTCAAAGGGACTTATATATACCTTAGCCAATGGTACCAACTTAATTTGAAATATTGGTGACCGTTGGAGGACATTAGGAGGCCGAAAACAACTTTTGAGTCAAATTGCTAAAAGTTGTCAATCTACTTCTTGAGCAATTTGACAATTTTGGAAAATTGCAAACACCTTGCTCTCAATCCATCTCTAGCACTTAAAATAAGTGTTTTCTGACTCAAATAAGTGGTTTATGACTCAAATATACACTAAACACATAAAAACTTCTCATCCTACCTTATTAGGGACCCTTTGACTATTTTGACCATGAGGGCTTATAAGTGCTGCCCATGACAAAAGACATTACAAATTGGGTCTTTACTACATTGTAATTGGTCTACAGAATCAAAGAAACTCTAGGAAATCCTAATAACAAAATTTATACTCATGTAAAGGACAACAGAAGAAGAAGAGGCCCTTCTTAGTAAAGGGATGGGGGATTACGTTGATATCAAAAAAATTAAATCCCATTAGGCTAACATTCTCACAATTATGATTGAGTATTTTACCTTGGATGATAGATACTCTAAAATCTACAATCTGCACTTCATCCTGGCTAACCATTTTAGGCACAGTAAAAATATTTCATTTCCTTTTTATCTCCTAAGCTTGTTGCATAACAACATGATGGAGCATAGAAAGAAATCGAGTAACCCGGTGCTCCATGTGGGGCTCATTCTATTGATCTCTGAGTATGCTCGCGACCATATCCTGGAGCCTATCCCAAAGAGGGTTAAAGGGATTGCGAGGCAGGTTAAGCAGGAAAGTAAAAAATAGAGTTTGAAGAAAAGGGTTAGAACCAAAAAGAGGGCAAACTCAGAAATACAGGAGGAGACAGGTGATGAAACCCTAGAGAATTAGGGAAAATATGAAGAGAACCAGAATGATGAAGCTTGTGAGAATAATAGAAAGAATCTGGAAAAGGAGAAAGAAGCTCAGCTGAGTAAGGAGTACTCTCAGATGGAAGAAGAGGATATGCCTATTACTGATGAAGAGGGCAAGGGTGTTGAAGCTAGTAACAAAGAATTGGAAATTGAGGGAGAGGAAAAAGAGGGAGATGAAAAAGAGGAGAAGAAGAATGAGGATGAAGGCAAGGAGGGTCAAAATGAACAGCTGATTTTAAAGGCTGATAAAAAGAACAAAAAGAAATGGAGAATGGTCCCCAAAGAGGTTGGTTTTGATAGAGATGACAGAATCTCGAAAAACAAAGTGGACTATGGGGCGAGTATGGAAGGCTGGCTTAGTGAGGAGATGAAGATTATGAAGCAATAATTGACTAAGATGTAGGAGGCCATGGAGCCTTTCAAAGCCAAGGTTGAGGTAATGGAGAAAAACCTGATGATTAAGGTAAATAACAGTGACAGAGATGAGGAGTTCACTCCTAGAGTTAATGAGATTGTGGAAGAAAAGATAAAAGATATGAAAGAAAAAATAAGGCACAATGGGCACATGATACGTGTCATCCTTAAGCACAACAATGAAGGGCTTCAAGTCTCATTTTAGAACCTGAAAGTGTTATACGCTTACCTAGTAAGAAGTCTACTAGAAAATACAACAATTAGCTTTGATGACAAGGCAGGAAGCTCGGGCCCAGGATCTAGAACCTGAAGTGGTATTAAAAGAAAAGTCCCCGAGATCCCAAAAGAGATGCTTGAGATGAAGGATTCCACTGAAAAAATGGAAGAAATGCGGAAGGAGGTAGAGGAAGCCTACCAGAAAAAAATGTAATGTTTTTTCTTCAGTTCTGGAAATTTTGCTAGAGATTGTGCTAGAAACTGTGCATTCTTTTGGCAGTTCTTTTAATTTCTTGTTTTCGGTCTTGGGTGTCTTTTTGGGTCCTGCCTTTTGTTCGTTGCAGGATTTCTATGTTTGTAAGTGCCTTTGATGCTTATCTCTAGTAGCTTATTGTAAAAGGTTTCAGGGTCCTTTCAAAACTTATTTTTACCTTAATCAAAAACATTTATACTCATGTAATTCCAAGAGTTTTTTATTATCCTTAAGGTGCACCTACACCAAAAATCAACATTAAGTATTTTATTTTTAGAATCAAAATCACTAGAAAATGATAAATAATAAACTTCTATTGAAAGTTCATTCAAATTCTTAAAATTATATTTGGACATATACTCCCTGATTTTATTTTGTAAAGTTGGTGGAAGAAAATCAATTATTTATTCTCCTTCATGGATACCTCCTTGACTCCCTTGTGTTTCATCAACATGGATTCTATCATAAAAACCTTGTTGTAATAAAGAGTTAGTTTTAGGCAAACAAATAGTTTCATTATCATTTTCAATAGATTCTAACTTACCCACAGGGATGATATAACTTTTATCTAAGCATTTGTTAAGAATTTGTTGACAGTTTTGAGAATGGATTTGATCCATTTCTTGGTTTATGTTAAAATTTTCACTAACTAGGTCATTTTCATGAAAAGAGGAGATATTATACTAATGACATAAGTTTTTCCATTAGTATGCAAAGGAAAACCATCAGTAATGACTACACCGAAAGACAAGTTTTAGAACAACTCAACAAAATAGTCTACAATATAAACCAAAGACACAACTTAAAAGTACAAACCAAAAAATTTAACAAAGGAACCCGACAGGAGTAGAACAACAGAGGAACTTGACAACATAGTGCAAACTAACAAAGCATAATATAGTGCAAACTGAGAGAACAAACAAGAGAGGATCCTGACAGAGCAAGGGAACATGACATACAGACTTTCAGTTCAACCCAAGCATCATACGCCGAAAGTCAGTTATATCCCAAGAAAAGTGGATTTGACTTCCACGTCAGATAAAATAGTTATATTCTATATTTATAATTTTTATTTATTTTAAAACCATTTCTTGAGGGACAAGAAACATTATTGTAATTTTTTTAATCAATCTAACTGATTAAAACATGAAAACTAGGAGATCAAGGTCAAGTTGTAAACCTTTAATCATAGAGTTAATTTTGTAATACGTGAAACTAAAAAGGTCAAATCTATGTTACAAATAGATGTGTAATCATTCATTTCAAGATGTATGTGAGGATGAATGTAGCCAAGGAGAAAATCTATGGATCAGACTAAGAGTTTCAAGAAGTAGAACAACAAAAGATGATTTTGGTTTTCAAGAATCAAGAACCAAGGCTACCGAGCAGCAGAGGTATGAATCAACCACATTAGGTGATACATTGTATGTATGTAAAATTTAATTGATCTGTAATGAGAAATTTTTTATTTCATACACTCAGGTCAATAAGTATTTTTGTCTACATTCTAACAAGTGTAGCAAATAGAAGAAATCATTTCAAGAAAGGTGGATTTAACAATCTTATTGTAAATCTCTTAGCCGAGTGCAAACTAAATAGTGTTGCTAAAGCTCTTAATAGAGTAGACCCTAACCAATTTCCACATAATACTCCTAACAGGGTAGATCATCAGAAGTGATCAAATTGTAAGCCTTAACCGGCCCCTTCCAATCTGCAGATAGTGAAGTTTTTGTGGGTGTCATCCCCACCGCAATTTTTATCATCTAATAGGGGTTTCTATGTTACCATATCTTTTTTTATGTGTTATTTATTTCATGAATGTCTACATACAATTAAGATTATGAATTGATATCACATGCATAAAGAAAGAACAACAGATATGATCGATAAAGCAAAGATTTGATTACATAAGGTTAAAGGTTAATTAACTAAAAGTTTTAGAGGTACTAATGCACCCCTCCCCTCTCAGTACATACTTCCCATTATTTCCAACAATTGGTATCAGAGATAGATCTCTTATTTGAAAATTTTAAAGACTTAAGAGAAAAACATCATACGATGGAGAAGTACAGGCTTGACAAGAGTATTGAGAATCAAAATCTAGAGATACAAATATTCTATGAGCAGTATAAAGAAGCTAGAATCAAGATGAGACAGTTGCTGGATGAAATAAATATAATGGAATATCTCTATAATAAAACAAACTATCAAGAAGAGGAGATACCTGATCTATTTGAGTCCTCAGGATCAACAACTAGAAAAGCATCAGACACATCAGAAGAAAACATCACAAGTTTGAATGAAATCAATCAACATCTTGTTGGACAAGTGAAATCTTTGAAAATTGGTCAAGAGACATAGATGGTAAGAATGATTGATGTCATGAACAATGCTAGACAAGTTGAGAAAGAAATAACACTAGCTATTGATGATAGGAGGAAGATTTCTGAAAAGCTACAAGAGAAAGAATCATAAATACAAAGAATTACTGAACATCATCATGAGATCACCAATTAGATTATTATTATGAGTCCAGAGGAAAACCAAATGAATACAAAACTCATTGAAAGAATAGAAGCTATCAATGAGCTAAGAGAAGAAAATGAAAAGCTGAAACATAAAGTGAGAATTCAGAAACAACATAACGACATGATCAAGAGAGCTAAAGAAAGCACCAAAAGGATGGATGATTTTCTGGATGGAAAAAGAAGAGTCAACAACAATACCCGACTAGGCTATACCAAAAATGGAGGATCACCATACCAAGATGATCCAAAGAATGTCTACACAAATCCTAGACCAAGAAAGCTGACATGCAATCACTATGGAAGGCCTGTACATACATCAAATGTATGTAGGAGAAAAATGAAAGGTATTCCTAAATCCACACCTTCATTCATAGGAATTTATTATAAATATAACAAAAAAGGACATAAAGCATATGAATGTAAATCTGAGGTGAAACAACCAAAGAAGGAAAGCTACATGGAAAAATACTGTCCTACTTGAAAAATGCATGGGCACACATCTCTTGAATGTAGGAAGAAGAAAAAGAAAGCATGGAAGCCTAAAGATCAAGAAATTGCTTATCAACCGAAAAGAGTCGGTAACTCATATGTTTGGGATTACAACACATGGGCAAGATGCACAACATGTGGAAGATTTGGACATATAGCTACAAACTGTATGAGGCAATGGAAAAGAAAGTCTAGAAGCTGGACTAACCCCAGAATGGCATGTCTACATTGTCATAAAGTTGGTCATCTAAGAAAGGACTACAAAGACCGAATGAAAAAGAAAAGAACATTTCGCAATGGAAATACCATTGAAGACATCAGGAGGATGAGAAGCAAAATGTGGAGGAAAGCTACAAACACTAATGAAGCTGGACTGAGCAATGCAAATAGTGACACCTTATCCAATGGATATGGTGACATCACCACCCCCACTTAAGCAGAACAAGTAAGTATGGAACTGCATTATACCAAGTTATATTTTGTATTAGTTCTATTATGCATAGTTAAAATACCAAATCAACATGATTAAATATGCATTATGGTATTACTTGTGATGATTATATGAAAATAATCTCATCGGTCAATACATACCGAAATGCATCAGTGTACATATAGAGCTACGTTGTCTATACTTACCAAGAATCATTGGTTAACACATAAAAGCTAATTCACTAGTGTAAACTGAGATCCGTCGGTAATCATGTGAGTTGACAATATTGCCTTCACCAAACACTGAAATCCGTCGGTGAACGTAACAAATTGACAGCTGCCCCGAAGCATCATGTTCTCACTGAGAATGTTAATCACCCGATGACTCCATCTTCACACACTGAGAAGTGGTTGAGCATTAATGACTCGACTTAGGGCAAAAGTCTATAAATAGATGATGGAAGGGTTTCATTTTTTCACCAAGTGACTAGAGTGAAGATAAAGAATGAAACCAGAGCATGAAGTGACCCGATTGTAGAGCGCCTACAACTTGACTCCCTGCACTCCAAATAGATTCCTAAAAGCTATAGAGGTTAAAGTAAGTACCAGCATTCACCAAAAAAATTAGTTTTCATTTACGTGAAAGCCGTAATTTCAAAAACAATGGCAACTACATCAAGAACCTCTAAAATCAAGAATTCTAAGGAGAGTAAGGTTAATCTGATAAAGAATAGTACATGTATAAGATATGCCCAGAGGTTGCCTCATAGCCTGATGACTATAGAGCATTTTCCGTAATTCCACCTAGGGTTTTGCTGATCAGGGATGTTAGATCCTACATTCACTGCAAGATCATAGAAATTGGAGATCTTGAAGTTGAGCAAGCTTATAAGAAGTTTTGCAATGATGATGGAACCATAAAAGATGAGCATAAGCATTGAGGTAAAAGGGCTCACAAATGTCCTATGGTTCTTGAAGGAGTTCAAAATTGAATGGATTTGGTTAGTGCTGAGCTGACTTCATGACCAAAAGATGTGTCTAGATGAGCCTAAACTGATAACCAGGGATGTTATACATGTTGTTACCAGTTATCCCATAACTGAGAAACCCAAGGCACTGAAACACCCTCCTCGAGTTGATATTGAGAAGAACATAGGAGCTGCATGGGATGGAAGAGGATTAAAGGTATCCGCCATCAATGATGATTAAATGAAATTTGGAGCATGTGTCTTAGGATAGAAGTTCTTTCAGGCTAGCAGGTTGAACAACATTGCATCTGGAGTAGTGGATACAACACATAAAATAGTCAAGAAGGGACTACAGTTAGATCTTTCAAAACTCCTACTCAGACAATTAGATGAGAACATGAGGACAATCAGGTCTGCAAAGACCAACTCATGTAAGTTTGGATCTCTGATAATGTGCATATTTTTCTATTTCCAAGAAACCTTCCCATCTATCAGTAATGTGAAATGGGACACTACCCAACCAGTGACAGTTTAAATAAGTGAATTCATCAATTCACTTGGAGACAATTTTGAATTAGTAATGGATGAGTATTTCTTTGGATTCAAAGAGAGAATGTAAAAGAGAATGAGAATACCAGAACAACTGGTAGAGAAATACAAGACTGACATTTGTTTCTTGGTGGACACCAATACCACCCTAATCAAACTAATTGTACCAAGGATAACATGGCTAGCACCACTTGACTATGAAGTCAACATAGATCAAGCAACAAATGCTATTAAAGCATTGTTGAATGAATCATTGGATAAATCACCACCAAGGTTTGGAACCTTTGAAGAAGCCAAGGAAAGAATCAAATAAGGTTTAGTTGTGAAGAAAATTGATAGGAAGAAATAAAAAATGGTAAAGACCTTGAAAAAGAAGCTATCGGTCAATGAGGAAGAAACTAAAAAGATAGAGGAAACTGAGGGTCAGTCACCCATTGGTGAAGAATACAAGGTGAGTGACTCAGAGTCAATAGAGTTCGATGCACCCCTACCCCCAAAGAAGTTAAGGACAACAGCTGCTCAGAGGACAAGGAGCTAAACAGTAAAGGCAGACTCACCATCTATTAAGAAAGGTCAAGTGAGGACCTCCAAAAGAAAACCTCAAACCAAAAAGACCACAACACCAAAGAGGAGAAGGAAATTAATGCCAACCAAGGAATATATCAAAGATACTCAGCAGGATGAATCTGTACAAACAGAAAAGAGTAATATTCCTGAAACTATTGATGAGATATGTAAGTTAATTGCAAAAAGAGGTGGCTTAACCGACACCAAATTTAGAAAGTATCTGACACTAAAGCATGAAGATCATAACAATATTGAGGAGGTTCTCATCAAAACAATGATCAACTTCAAATATGTACCTATCCATTTTGATGACAAAATGCCAAAAGAGCTACATGAAAGATTATCTGCCAGATGGACTTATGCATTAAAGAATGAGAAGGAGATAAGGGAAAGAGTCCTGGTTTCTCTTATGCCTCTTGAATCCAAAATGGAAGAAATACCATAGATTATTGAGAAATATGTAAAGGATTTCTCACCCAAGTTGAGAGCTTACAAGGTTCTAGAGGGTGGGCTTATAGAGCTAGAGAAGGAAAGTAACAAAATTTTGATTAAAATACTCAATAGACCTACTGTGGAAGCAAGCCCCAAGAGAGGATTACCTCTCACAAATGAGCCACACAATGATGAATCTTAGGCTAAACCTATCCCAGAGCATATATTTATAAATGAAATAGATGATGTCACAATAGTAGAATTGGAAAAAGAAGCCAATAAGGATATGGATATTGCTGATGAAACTTGGCCGGATAATAATATCATTGATCTTATCAAAGATCCTGAAAATGAGGTAAAGGGAGATGAAGATATTACTATTACATCTGATCAGCCCAAGGATCAAGATACATCTGTTGATGCTACACAAGTAAACATACCAGGCCAAATGCCATTATTGATTCAAGTAATCAATATAATCTCATAGAAGGAGAAGACCCCCAAGCCTGATGCAAGCATACCTGAGGATGCAGGAGAAGGAGAAAAGAAAGACACAACCAAAACTGAATGTCATCAGAGGTGATCAAAATGTTACCAGTGAAGATCTCACACAAAAAGATGGTGATCACACCAAAAAGGATGCACTAATAAAAGATGCAGATGAAGTGCAAAAAGAAAAGGGTGAAGGAGATAATAAAATTGAAGATACTCCTAAAGATACCAAAGATGTTGCAGAAACACTAAAGGTTGATGAGGAGACGTCTGTAGACAACCGACAGACAAATCTTGAGCAACAAAAAAAATCTACAACACCACAAAAGCCTTCAAGAAGCACACCAAACCAAGAAGAAAAGCTTGCTATGGTCTTGCATACAAGTGCATCACAAAAGAAGAAGAAGAAAAAAAAGAAGAATAAGTTGGAGTTCACACTTGATGAGATCATAAAAATACCAAAGTGTGATCCAACTACTTTAGATTTTGAATCACTCAAAGAATATGGAGAAATTTGTTAAAGGAAAGCTTTGCAGGAAAATCTTAAGGAGCACTGAGACTCCTTAGTACTAGAGACCACAAGGGATATCTTAAACCAAATAGTTCCTGACATTGATGTTGATCACAATGCACCTATATTAGATGAAATTTCCATTCTCACCGACAACATCAGAACACAAAATATGGATGTAGAAAAGGCGACTGAGGTACAAGCAGAACAAAATTTCCAATAAAAACTGACAGAAAAGATCAGCCAAGAAGTGTTAGATAAAAAGGTAATGCTTTCAAAAATAGCAAATGAATTAGATCCAATCATTACTGAAGCAATTTCCTTAATACAAAAATTGTGCACTTTGGATAAATTCACTAAGGACAATAGTGAAAAGATAGCAAAGTTAGACTCAGATCTAAATACCAGTGCGCAAGGTCTAACCAAAGATGACAATGCAATTAAAATGAATTATGAGAAGATAATAGAGATAAAAAGGTTAAGGCAAGAAATTTGGGAAGCATAATAACAATTTAGTGAAGAGGTTACCGAGCTACAGGCTCAATTTTTACCAAACCTCACACTTCTGCAGCAACACATAAGTTTGACAAGACAACTGATTTCCACCCCCGAGATGTTTGTAGCAGACAACATCTACGACATGCATGCCAAGATTACACTAGAAAAAATGGCTCTTGAGAATCTAAAGGAGAAATAAGAGAAGATGATGGAGGATATGAAGACCTCTCACTCTCATATTTTTGATAAGTTATAGGTATACACCTTTGACCTTACTATCAAAAAAGGGGGAAAATGATATGTACAATAAGGGAGAATGATATGTGCACAAAGGGAAAAGAAAAGGTGAAAAGGAAGAAAGAGTATAAAGACAAGTGTACATACACATATACTATACTATACTGACATATGCATAGGGGGAGTCATGAAATGACTAAGTAATATACATGGTGTACATACTATAGACATTTTTTTTAGTATTTTACACATATAATTTTTTGATACTAATGTCAAAGGGGGAGATTGATGACATAAGTTTTGCCATTAGTATGCAAAGGAAAACCATCAATAATGACTACACTGAAAGATAGGTTTTAGTACAACCCGACAAAACAGTCTACATTATAAACCGAAGACACAACTTACAAGTGCAAACTGAAAAAGTTAACAAAGGAACCCGACAGGAGTAAACCAACAGAGGAACCTGAAAGCACAGTGCAAACTGACAGAGTAGAATACATTGCAAATTAAGAGAATAGACAAGAGAGAAACCCAAGAGAGAAAGGGAACCCGACAGACAAACTTTCAGTCCAACCTGAGCATTAGACACCGAAAGTCAGTTATATCCCAAGAAAAGTAGATCTGACTTCCACGTTAGATAAAACAGTTATATTCTATATTTAGAGTTTTGATTTGTTTTAAAACCATTTCTTGAGGGATAAGAAACATTATTTTAATTGTTTTAATCATTCTAACTGATTAAAAACATGCAAACTAGGAGATCAAGGTCAAGTTGTAAACCTTTGATCATAGAGTTAAGTTTGTAATATGTGAAACTAAAAAGGTAAAATCCATGTTATAAATAGATGTGTAATCATTCATTTCAAGATGGATGTGAGCATGAATGTAGCCAACGAGCACATCTATGGATCAGACTAAGAGTTTCAAGAAGCAGAGCAGTAAAAGATGAATTTGTTTATCAAGAACCAAGAACCAAGGCTACCAAGCAACAAAGGTATTAATCAATCACATTAGGTGATACATTGTACATGTAAAATTTAATGGATCTGTAATAAGAAATTGTAGATTGCATACACTCAGGTCAATAATTATTTTTGTCTACATTCTAACAAGTGTAGCAAATAGAAGAAATCCTTTCAAGAAAGGTGGATTTAACAATCCTATTGTAAATCTCTTAACCAAGATGCACACTAAACAATGTTGCTAAAAATCTTAATAGAGTAGACCTTAACTAGTCTCCACATAATACTCCTAACAGGGTAGATCATCAGAAGTGATCAAATTGTAAGCCTTAATTGGCCCCTTCCAATTTGCAGATAGTGAAGTTTTTGTGACCGCATTTTTTACCTTCTACCAGTTCTGCACTACCATATCTTGTGTTATGTGTTATTTCTTTCATGAATGTTTCTATGAATGTCTAAATAAAATTAAGATTATGAATTTATATCACATGCATAAAGAAAGAACAACATATATGATCGGTAAAGAAAATATTTGATTACATAAGGTTAAAGGTTAATTAACTAAAAGTTTTAGAGGTATTGATTCACCCCTCCCCTCTCAATACATACTTCCCATTATTTACAACATGCACTACATCCAAAAAATGTTTTATTCTATTTCATTATTACCATTCAACTCAAGTTGATCTTAATGGCTCATGCAGTCAACAAGGAGATTCATATCTTCATCTATTACCAAAATATTCATAATATTATTTCCTTTGTCCAAACAAATGAACTCATTGATCACTTTTAAGTTGTCTGAAATATCATCTTATTTTCTTATATGATTCATGTTTAAATCAACATCATCATTATACATACTCATGAAACCATCCCCCAAGACTTCAATTAGCTCATCTTCATATGAGGTTAGTTTCAAATCCTCTTGAGATATATGATGCAAGATCTATTCTCTCATCTCAAGTGTAAGTTCTAAATCTCAATCATCTTCCAATGGAAAGAACACTTCCTTAAATTCATTTATTCCTTTCAAATATAAATCCAATCCTTCAAGGAAAACATAAAAATTTATCTGATAGTATATGTTCCTAAGGTGTATTCTACATCCATCTAATAAGGCAACATTATCCAAACACTTAGAAAAACCTAAATCTTTCAAGTGTTGATTGAAATTCTCTTGTGCACATGGAATATCTTCCCAAAAATTAGAAGTTTTCTTACCTTTATAATACTATTGACCATCACTAAAATCACTTAGATTTTGTGCATTTTAACATTCATTCGCTAAGTCTCCACCGTAACAATGTTGGGGAAGCATTTTTGATGTTTTGATTCCTGTAAAATATTCTTCTTCCAAGATTGTTCTTGAATAATTTTCCAATTTGATTTTCTGTTCATGTTCATACTTCACAATTATATTCCTTTCATTTTTTAACAACCTATCAAATTGACATGATTGTTCACTCACTTTTGTAGTTGCAACTTAATTATGCACTATTTCTCTACTTCCTAAATCATAATTAAAGAAAGAAATCATAACCACAAAAATATCATTAGTCAATGGAGTTTTTATATTTACATTTGAACTTGGTATATATTGATTACAATTGGATTGATTTACTATGTTGATTGAATTTATATTGGGAAGATTTAGAAAATCATGGTTTTGGAATGATCATTATTTGAAAGGTAAAGTGTATACATGAGTGTAAGCTTCATGGAATTATGGTGGTTTTTGGAGTTCTTATGATGATAATTCATAAGGGATGCATAATTGGTTGTCATTGATGGCAACATTGTCAGCTAACATGATTGAAGTGACTAGTAAGATCTTTGCATGATCATTAATGGAAGAAACAGTTAAGTGCATTGATTGGTGTTCATGAAGAACAATTTCAATAATAGAACTTAGTAGCGGCCAAGTTTTAGTATAGATTAGGTATTGTGATCATAGAGGAGGTTTATATATGGTAATTGGAATCCATGATTTTTATCGCAACATGTAATTCAGCGATTTGAGTGAATTGTGTTTTTGGTGAAGAAACCAGTATACCTACTGGTTCAACAATTAGAGTTTCATATTAAATTAGTTAAGGAAGTGGATTTGAGGCAATCTATTGGTCATAAATATGAATATTATTTTTTATTCTGACATGTTAGGTATTCTTGATGCTAATCTCAAGGGGGTTGATCAATTCTTTGTGTCGACTATAATGGAAATTTTCAAGGTCTTAAGTGACTTAATGACAACACTATATAAGGTGATCTAAATCATTTTATTTAGGGTTGTGATCATATTTTCAAGTGCAATGATCAGAGATTGAATAAGAATAGATTAGTGCAACATTAGAAAGTAGAGTAGAGTGGATCTGATAGGAAAACAGTTCCATTCTATAGATCAAGAGACAAATTTCATTATTTTAGGCCAACCTTCTAGATTGGAAAGTTAAATCCCTTAACAGGGTGAACTTTAACAGGTTCCTATTGTAAATCCTTTAATAGGGTAACTTATTAATTGGGGTTTTGAAATACTCTAGCAAGGTAGACTCTAGCAGGTCTTTTTTTACTTCTAATAAGGTACTAATCAATTTTAAAAGGGTGAACCCTTGACAGGGTATTGCAGCTCCTTACAGGGAAAACACTTTATACTACAGTGAAGTGAATTTGTGGGTGTCATCCCCACCGTGGTTTTCTCCCTCTTAAAAGGGTTTCCACATGAAAATATATGTGTTATGTGTGATTCTTATGTGGATGCTTGATGTTATTTACTTATATTTGATATCATTAGTTGTATATTTCATTATTTGGAAGTTTATCATTAACTTTGTTAGATCGGTGGTGAAAATTATTAAGTACTTGTCTATAATGATTCACCCCCCTCTTAGTGCTTCTGGATACTAACAATTAGTATCAGAACATTGTTCCTCTTGATATTAAGCTTAACCGCTTGAGAAAAAGATCCCTAAAAACCAACATGGAGAGTTACATGTATGAGAATCAGCTTGAGGATGCAAATAGAGTAATCAATGAACTGAAGGAAAAGCTGAGGAAATCCCTTGCAAAAAGAAGAGAACTCACTGAGAAATTGATGGAAAGCCAAGATTACATTGAGAAATTTTCTGAAGGTAGTATTTCTTAAGAATCCAAGGAAGCAATTGTAGATCTGATGGATAAGAACAATGGACTTAAAGAAGAAGTGGAAAATATGAAAAGAGGGCTTGAAAGTCAGTCTATTGGGATGTGTGAAGAGCTTGAAGGGAGAATATTTGCTGAGGATGAAAATAATTTTTTTTAAGATGACCTAAAGGATAAAGATGAAACTCTAATAGAAAAGTTAGAGCAACTATTTAGATTGGAGCAAGAGGTCTTTGTATTTAATTAACACTTACATGACACAAATGAAGAAAAAATTGACATTTTAAGAGAGAATGAGGCACTGAGGAAAGAGAATGATAAGCTAAAAAAGAGCTTAAAGATGCAAATTATATACTAGATAAATTCAATAAGAGTTCTTCTAAAATTGATGAACAACTTGCTAGTCAGAGGAGGAATGGAGAGAAACAAGGTCTAGGTTTTTCAAACTTTGAAGTTGGTGAATCATCTAGCATTAAGAACATTAATGCAGGAGACAAATCAATGCCCAAGCTGAAAAAAAATACTGGTAAGAGAAGGTATAGACCGGTATGTTTTTACTGTCATAAGGAAGGTCATACTACTAATGTATGTTCTCCTAAAGCTATTAGTCCTAATGTTTGACCTAGAGGTCCTACTGGTAGATAAAGAAATTCCCATGGTAGAAATGATAACTACAATGATAGATCTAATGCATTACATGGAGATTTTTATTAATCAATAAGATTGGAGATAGGGCTAATGAGTCCAGGGATAGAATTAACATTCAGTGGTCTTATGATTACAACAATCAAAGACCTAATAATTAGGATAACTTGTTAGATGTTACCTATTCTACTTGCCATAACTATGGACATATGGTTGTGAATTGAAGATTAAGGTCAGCTAGAGGCAATGCTGGACCTTGGAAACAAACAGGTATGGCTTATTACATTTGTAACAAAGTTGGTCATCTTGCTAGAGTATGTAGATAAAGAAAGAGTACCAGAGGTCAACTAGTAAACAAGGTTGTAAATGATAAAGGGAAGAAAATTCTTGATGTTGAGGAAGTCAGAAGTGAGATGATGAAGACATGGGTGGAAAAAGGTGAATTGAAATCTTCTAAGTTGACTGAGAACTCCACAAATTTAGGAAATGTGGAGAATCCATTGGTAAACTAAGTCTATGTTTGGCTTAGGGGGAACACTAAAAGGAAAAATCCAAAACAACCCCTATAAGTGAATGAGCAGTAAGATTCATATGCATAATGAATCCCTATTTGTGATTTTAATGATGGTTAGTAAAAATAAAGTTCTATATTTGATTTTGTGCATGCATATATAGGATGTTATGTTTTAACCATTGTGATCAATGAAAAGAACTACTTGACCATTGTGTATAACAACTACATTCTCAATGATAAAAAGGTAGAAAAGTAAACTCATTTTTTACTTTGCATTCTAAATTTTTTTACTAGAGCACTTGTTCATTCCTAAGACATTAAAGAGGGTTGAGGGTTTGTGAATTGTGTATTCTAGCGGTGAGTCACTTCTATTATTGAAGAGCACTAATCAGTGAGGTTGAAGGTTGTTGCTTAAGTTACTATGAGTGATTTTGCAGCAGTGTTACTGTAGAGAGTTGATTTTTGACATTATGGATACACATGTGTTGGTCAACCTTATTGATGAGACGAGACTCGTATTCAAGTTACATCCTTTGAAGGAAAATGAAAATGATCGAGTGGGTTCTATATCCTCGATACCCTATGGTGTATTATTGATATAAGATATTCAATCATTCATCCATTGTAAGATGGAAGATCTTGGAACTTACAAAATCTACGATGAGTTCACTAACATGTGCAATGATCAAGGTTTAAAGAACGAGAATATGCATATGATGCATAAAGGTTTCACATATGCGGTCGAGATACCTTATGATTTTCATCAAGATTGGATAATATATGTATTAAGAAGATTCCATGATCAATTCATTTGGTTGGACAAGCCACACAAGATTACAAAAGAGATAATCAATAGGGTTACTGGGTTCAGCGTGACAGGTGAGCCTCCAACTCTTCAGACTATAGTAGTTAATTTGGTTACTCATATGGCCAAATCCAAAAAAGACCAATGAGATATGACTATCAAAGATATAGAAGACAAGGACATTAGATTTTATTCAATGGTGGTAGGGTATAGAGTGTACAAGTCTAGTCTGTTGAATAGTGTACTTGGTGGAGCGATTAATGATACCTATAGAATGATGAAGGAAGATTCTAAATACGACCTATGTGAGATGTTGAGGGGCCAATTCTTCATAATAATGGAAAGGATCAAGAAGGATAAGAAACAATCATTCAAACATGGATCACTCCTGGTATTTATATTCTTCTACTTGAAGAATCAATTTCCTCGAATAGGTCCGATTACATATTCTGAAGATAAACCGATAATAATGTAGATTAAGCAATGTATCAGGACATTAGGAAATAATTTTAATACTATTATGTGGTGATATTTCAAATATTTTCACGGAAAAACCCAAGGTATATTATCGTAGCTGGGTGTTGCATCCGAGCCTGATGATAATGCACATGAGAGAGAGAATCCCAACTGGTAGTGTCGAAAAATGTAAAAATGATATTTGTTTTCTAGTAGATATAGATACTTGTATGTTGTAAGCAGTTCAACCTAGGACATTTTTGGTACCAACTATGGGATATGAGGTATATGGTGACTTAGTCACTATTCATGTTGATGTACTATATTCAAAACCAATTGATGCTTCAAAACCTAGGTTTGGAACATATGAGGAGTCATCTCTGAAAATTCATAGTGAATTGAAGGCACCGGTAATCCAAAGGAAAATAAGGAAACAAGTTGATAACTTAACCAAAATGAGTGGTATTAACCAAGAAATGATGACAATACTTAGGAAGAAATTGGAGAGTGAGAAAGCAGGCACATCTTTTGTTGCAGAAGTCAAGGAAGCTGAGGTTGAATGATTAACACCTCTAAGAGTCACTAGGAGTTCAACACCAAAACAAACTCAATCTAATACTACTATTATGACTAAGCCACTAAAGAAGTCATTTGTGACTATTTAGTAAACTTATAGAAGGAAGAAAGAGAAGAAATATGGCTATACAAATGAAAAAGGAAAGAAATATAGTAATGATAAGGTTGAAGCAGATGAACTTGAAAATGAGTCTGAGAAGGAAAAAAGAGCTAAGAGATAGTGGGAAGAAGTCCATAGTAGTAGGAAATCCTAATGAGAAAACTGTCAAGATTGATAAAAATATTACTATTGATAACATAATCAAAGCTATTAAGGAATATGGAAGAATGACTGATGTGATGAACTACTTTGACAAATTTGACAGTGAAGCAAAAAATAAGATAGAGTTTGCAATTGTAGAGAGCCTACATACATTTTAAAAAGCACCAAGTGAACTATACAAGGCTATACCTAAGGAACTATACAAGGAAGTAGATAAGAGGTGGAGAGAAGCTCTGAAGATTGAAAGAGTGGTGATGGAACAATAAATTTCACTATTACAACCTAAATTTACTACTGAGGATGTAAAGATAATGGTTTAAGCAATGAGGTCATAATTCAAGATAAGGAACATAGTATCAAGGATTCTCATTGGAGAAATTTGACTAGTAAGAGATGAGACAGTGGATACATGGATAAAGTTAATGGATGCATGGATAAAGTTAGTAATAAAGTTTATTAGCATGCTTTGATTACTTCATATTTCTTGTGTTTGCATGTTTTTGTTTTTTGTGCAGCTGCAGGTATTTTCATTGCATAGATGTACATTCTTCTTAATGGTAGAAGTATTATTTTTTCCTTCATGAACAACTTGTCTATCATATTTCCATGACCTACCCAACAAGATGTGATATGAATCCATTGGTATCATATCACATAATATTTCATCCTTATAGTTACCAATTTGAAAATTGACCAAACATTGTTTTCTTACCAACAATTGATGCTCCTTCTGCAAAAATCAAACTTTGTTTGGGTTGGGGTGTCTTCACCATTTTAGTTTCAAATTGCTTACCATCTCTTTGGACATTTTCCCATGCTACCACTATCCATAATCAATTTACAATATTTTCCACCAGACTTAGATTTGGTTCTAAACAAACTTCTCCTTTGAATTGCTTCATATTTTGCAGATTTAACAAAATTTGTCTCAATATTAAGGATTCTCCATCCTCCGGATCCTCTCCTTGTCTTGAATTTTTTGCAACTTCATCCTCTACTTGGGCCACATGAACTCTAGTTTCTTTTCCTTTACCCCCACCCTATTTTATGTATGGACAGTCAAAGGCTCTATGCCTAATATCTCTAGATTGGTAGCATCTACTGGTGAATTCTCTACCTCTTCCTCTTCTAAAACTTTCATTTCCTCCACATCTCATTTCTTGATTGTATGAACTCCTCTAAGAGGTACCAACTTCATATTTTTTGGTATAATTTCCTATTCCACCACTATTCAGACCTCTACATGTGTATTTCTACCTCTTCCTTTGTTATTATTTTTCTATTTTCCATTCAACTTCTCTTTATCCTTCAAATCATATTGATAGGCCTCTTCAATATTATGTATCCTTAGTAAACTTATCTCACCTTGTATTGACATACACAAACCATTCAAATACTTGGAAACTTTCTCTAAATCATCTTCAGTGTGCCTTAGTCATATGTTCAATCAACGCAAGTTTTTTTTGTACTCTTGACACTTTTTTCTCTTTCTTTCAAAATTTGCAATATTTGAAACAAACTTATATGGTAGTCTAATAGCATAATTTTTTCCTTCAACTTTAGTACCATTCTATCCCATGATTTTATCTTATTTTTGCCTCTCACTATCTATAAGTTTCCAGATGATCCCACTATAGGGATGTTGACCTTTTAGCTTTGTACATGCATACTTCACCTTTCTATCTTCTTTTGTACTTTCAAATTCAAAGTATTTATCCATTTTGGATACCTAGTCCAGTAATTCATCTAGATTCAAATTACCATTATAGTTTAAAGGGTTGAAATGGGGTTTCATTTTTTCTCTGGTTATGGCTAAAGTAAATCTTTTCTCTCATTGGTCGAGCCCAAGTCCATTTTCTTCTTATGCTTCCTCAACCTATTCTTCTTCTTCTTCTTATTCCCTTACATATTCAACATTGATACCTCTACATTATGACATTTTCATGGCTTCTATCCTAGCTATTATTCATCTCAACATCTCCATAATGACATGTTATGTACCTATTGGTTCTCCTCTTCCCCTACCACATCCTCTTTGTGCCATCATATAGAAGTTCATTGTAGTTGCAAGTCATCCCTCTCACACAAAAAAATATTTTTCAAAACTTTGTTGTTTTTAACAACACCTTCAATTCACTTCAAACCTTTCTCTGATACCAATTGGAGCAATCGTGCTCAGGGTTATGCCCAAGTATGTACCGAGAAATCACGCACAAAAACCCAATCAAATTGCAACAATTCTTTTAATTTTAAAACATTCACAAATTTGAATTAAAACATATAGAACATGATAAAATGTTTTGCCTAAAAAATAGCTAACTTCTAGTTGAATTTAAACACACACACACAAAAAATCATTCCAAATTTAAACTGAAGAGTTGGAAGGAAACCCAATAGCCACGAAGAATTCAAATTTAGTATATATTTTTCATTTTTTCTTATTTTAATGCCTTGGTTGTGCTGCACTACCTCTTGATAGCTCTGGACAACCTCCTGATTGCTTCAAATCGCTCCTAACTATTCCTGATGACTATTGAAAGCTTTAGACAACCCAGCTCCAAAAAACCTCCTTTCATTTGGATTGATCCTGAATGTTCCCAATGATCCTTGACAGGTCTAAAAACTTCCTTATTGCTCCAAATCAATCCTAACTGTTAATGTTTGTAGCTTCAGTCGTATGATCATTAGAATATATATAATACATGTTGATTAATAATAATATATTATATATGTTATATTATTATTAATCATATGAAATTTAATATTTAATATTAAATTATTATATTATTCTTAATTAATAASTGATTGATGAAACATTATAAGATTGATTAACTTATGATTAATAGGAAGAGGCATGTCCTTTCTTATACATAATAATGAATAGACATGTCCCATGAAGGGACATGTCTCTCCTAGCCTCATTCCTAATATAAATGAAAGAGAGATTGTTGCATTTTGAAAATACATAAAAAATAGAGTGCTATTACATTTGCAGCTATCCTAAAACTTAACATGGTATCAGAGCCAGACTGCAAATGTAAGAGAGTAGTTTGTTGATGGTGAATGTGTGACTGTCTCAGAAAA
>MU225514.1:28652-42720 GCA_018584345.1 Thuja plicata | reverse complement strand
GCATTTAACTTGTCAACCCAGGGACGTATACTTGAAATGGTCAGCACAATATGTGCACTAGGTTCCTTAAGGAGTCATTCTGCTTATGCTGCAGGAAGGTAAAAATGCATAAAAGAAACCTACACTAGCGCTACAGGAAAATAATACATTTATCTTCTTACTATAATGAATGCTAGAAATTGCAACTCTACTGAAACCTAAGATTTCAACCTAAAACATCCATTATAACTATTCTTGCAGATGCTACAGGAACACTCACAAATTGCAATGCTGCAGGAAGAAATTGTAACTTCTATCTAAAATACTGGAAATGCTTGGAAATGCTAGAAATGAAATCTATTCTATTCTAACCTACTCCAACTCCCAAGTGGACCCCCTTGGTTAGTTTTTGCTAAACTATGAACACAGAATGCAAACCAAAAACTATTTCATTGCGTTTCAAAAACTCATTACATAAAAACAAGACATGGAACTTGAAATAGATTGCTGTGAAAATACAACAATATTCTTCCAAAAAAATTTCTCTGATTTTCTATCTATCCTCAACTATCGGTAATCCCTATATATAGAGGATCGAACATTATTAAAAAACAGAAAGGAAAACCATCTTGCTGAAAACATGTCAGAGAAGAATATGGAAATACAACAACCCGCGGTGTGGGTAATGAAACTCGGATGACCAATTCAATGCACTAAGTGCAGAGGGAATATAGGCGCACTACATCCCTGCATCCTAGAATAATGGCTCCATTGTAGCAGTCATGTTTTCCTGGTGCTGTAATGATCACTCCACCATAGCTGGTCTTCAACGGTTTTCTTTGAATACTATCGACCACTCTCCAGCCGCTTCTCTCCTGCCAAGTTAGTTATGACATAGAAATATTCATGCAACAAGCTTAATCAAATTAAATATCCAGATGTTAGAACATATATTCTAATGGTTTTATGAAATACTGCATTATATGCATAATATTAGCAAAGTATGTCAAAAACATCTACCCATGGTTTAACAATTTTATCTAGACTTTTATCACAAGTTTTGACTAGCTAGGCTCTCAAATGTTTTAATGAAAACCAGAACAAAGTATTACAATTATAAAAAACAAAGGCAATAATTTAGCCTTATCATCTCCTATGATCTGGTTCTGTGGATGATGTCTTTTGACATAATTGGCAAGTTTCGGTTCAACTCTTTGTCCATCATTCTGATCATCAACTTGACCTTCATTCTGATCTCCATCACTTGGAAGATCATCTTGAGGATTTTCTTGATTTTCAGTAATTATAGCCTGATGCTCGGGTGCAATATTCTGTTTCTCAAGAGTGATACGTTGTTGCTAGGGTAGAGTGTCAGGTTCTTTGGTGTAAACAAACCTATTGTAGTCCTTTGTCTCTTTTCTGCTTTCCTTATCATTCTTCTTTGCAAATTCATCTATTCTTACATTTGCACTTTCAATGATCTTGTTAAAGGACTTGTTAAGACACTTATAGGCCTTTCTTTTGGTGGAATACCCTAGAAAGATCCCTTCTTCACTTTTGGAGTCAAGTTTTCCATTTCTATCATCTTTCAAAATATAACATTGACTACCAAAGATTCTGAAGTAACTTACATTGGGTGTGTAACCATACCAAATCTCATAGGGTGTCTTCTTTGTGTCCTTCTTCAATTGTACTCTATTCAGTGTGTAAACAACAGTATTGACAGCTTCCCTCCAGAAATTTTGAGTGATGTTTTTCTCAATCATCAATGTTCTTGCACAGTCAACAATTGATCTGTTTCTCCTCTCAACATTCCCATTCTGCTATGGTGTTCTTGGTGCATAAACCTGTCTTTTAATTCCTTGCTCATTGCAATAGTTAGTGAATTCATCTGAATTAAATTCCCCTCCTCTATCTGACCTTAAGCATTTCAATTCCTTACCACTTTGTTTTTCTACCATAGCCTTATACCATTTAAACATCTTTAATGCTTCTGAATTATCTTTTAAAAACATAATTGTCATCATTCTAGAATAATCATCTACAAAGAGAATGAAATACCTATCACCATAGTAACTCTTTGTCCTCATGGGTCCACATAGATTAGTATGGACTAATTCTAGAATGACATTAGATGTATGGGCTTTACTCTTGAAACTAGACTTTTTCATTTTACCTTTTTGACAATTCTTGCACATGATATGTTCGGGCTTAGACATGCTCAGTAAGCCTCTAACTTTTCTTTTATTGCTTATCTTTATCATGTTGTCAAAATTCACATGACATAATCTTTTATGCCACAACCATATTTCTTCATTTCTAGCCATCAAAAAAGTGGTGTTAATGTCATCAAGATAGAAATGGTTACCTTTTTTCTATTCACCAGTTCTGATCAACCTTCCTGATTCATTGAAGATATTTTCCTTCTTATTCTCAAATGCTACTCGGTGACCTATATTATTCAGCTAGGAAACACTTAACAGATTATAATTCAGTCCTTTTACCTAGTAAACATTTTCACATTTGATTAGGTTATTCAACATTATAGTTCCTTTACCTTCAACTAGACAAGGTGTGTCATTACCCATTCTTACTTAAGCACCATTATAGTCTTCAAAAGTTTCAAAATTGTGTTTATCACCAGTCATGTGGTTAGTGCAGCCACTATATATGATCCATATATCATTCTTACTAACCTTAGATAGGAGTGCACTCTCTACATACCTTTCTTCTTCTTCTTTGTCTGAATCATACTTCATGGCTACAAATATCATCTCAATGTCTTCTTCAAATTCAGTGTCAGTATCATTAGCTCTGTTCTCAGCTAGGTAACAAGATTTATTTCCTTTGTCCTTGTAGTCTTGGTTATCTCTTCTGTTATATTGTTGGTTTCTTCGATAATCTCTTTTATCACCTCTATGAAACTTATTTTCATATGATCTATCATTACTTCTTTCATCTTTTCTCCTATTAGGACATCTTGTAGCAAAGTGTCCAACCTATTTACAATTAAAACATAGAAGTGGTAATTTTCCTTTGTATCTACCTTTGCCTCTCTGCAATCTTCTTGCCATTAGTGCTTCATTTTCATCAAGTCCTTGATCCGCATTATCACTTTCACTATCATTCCTCATAGTGTGTCTATGGCTTGACTTACTTATTTTCAAAGAAGATTTGAATGCAGACTCTATAGATGGTAAGACACTATTATCAAAGTTATTCATCTCAAATGAAATCAGTCTATGAATAAGACTATCTAGAGTAATAGTATTGTTTGCAACCACTCTCATTTCTTGTATAGAAGATACTCTAATAGCATATACATGCAGTAAGGTTCTTAGTATTTTACTTACCACTGTCTCTTCTTCAAGTACACCTCCAACTCCTCAAATAGAATTGACTACCTCTTTTATTCTACAACTGTACTAAGTGATATTTTCTCCTTCTTTCATCCTTAGGTCATCAAACCTCCCTCTTAGGATTTCTACCTTGGTTCTTAGTACATTAGTATCTCCTCCATGTACCAGCTTCAATTTATCCCACATTTTCTTTGCAAAGGTGAAAGTTTTGACATCTTCAAACTCAAGATCAGAGAGTGAGGAAGAAATCTCTATCACCATGCAATTATGCTCATAATTTTCTCTCAATTGCTCAAGTGTGTGAGGTCCTGTAGGAAACACATATTTAGTATCAAGGTGTTGAGTAACATCATTACCAATACATGATAGGTGGAGTCTTATTCTTCTTTTCCATGATGCAAAGTTGTCTTTATTCAACTTGGGCACATCTCGTCTATTCATCTTGTGATCTTTTTATTGAACTGTTAAACTCCCTTTCTTAGCACACAAGCTCTGATACCAATTGTTAGAAAAACTGAGAGGGGGGGTGAATTAGTGGCTTCAAAAATATTCCAATAAATCAACCCAAAAACTTAGTACCACAATAGTAAACCTCTAGCTATCTTCAGTCCTACAAGATGAATGCCTTCAATTAATCATAACAAATAACTACTGCTCGGAGTTCACCTTTAAACCCTATTATTACTATTTACCAATTAGCAGTATTTCATTTACCAAAAATAGTAAATTGCTTAGTGTATACCGATCAATCCATATTAGTTATGTGTAATGCAAAAATCTAAAGTAATGACTCATAAACACATTGACACATGAATTCTTAACGTGGAAACCCTATAAGGGAAAAACAACTTGAGACCGGTAACCCAAAATTTTCACTCTTCTAAAGTGAGCTCGGTGAAGAGCCAACCCTTTTAAAGGTAAAAAACACACTGTTATGTGTGACCTTGTTAGAGGATTTAAATAGAATAGTTTTTCACTTGATATCAGGCATCTCTATGCTACCTTATATGACCAAACCCAGTGTAGTTTGTCAAATGGTATCTGGCATCTCATGCTATCTTCATGATCAAAATTTTTGATACTCCTTGGGATATATCTCAATATAGAAAGGATCTTTAAATCCTGCTCGGTTAAGAGACTTTCTGAATCAATGATTAAACTGAAATAGTAAATGATCTATTCACATATACAACTTAGACTTGCAGATTTTCAAATCTATTGTAAGCTCATAATACCTTTCTGATCAATGTATCTTTTCAATACATTTGCTCCACTTCTTTCGGCTCGGTGATGGTGTGCTTTGTTGCTCGGTGTCTGCAGAAATATTTAGCTCTTTCCTCAGCTTGATTGATCAGGACTATATGAAGTTGTTCTTCATCAATTTTTCTCCAACATCCTCTTTCTCTATTCAATCCCCTAATTCATTATGAATTAGATTGTCTCTTTATAGACATGATATCATCGTTTCTCAGTTCTTGACTTTCTTGTTCTTGGTGTGATCCGCAATTTTAGCCAATCTTTCTTTAAAGCTTTGCTCCTATTTTATCTCGTAGAAATCTCTTTGACAACTGGACAAAACAACTTTAAATCTTTTACTTATCTCTGGCTTTAACTTGTCAATGAAAACAATGTTAACAACCAGTTAAGTCTATCTTTAGCTCTGCCAGCTAAGTATTTTGTCATTTCTAAACTTCAGTTCTTTTCGGTGTTTTAACTCTTTGATAGCTTCGGTCAAAACTTCATTTCTCCTCAGGCTTCTCCGTCGGGGTTGTCTATCCGTTGGGTAACACTTTAATTCTGGCGGTCGATAATGCTTGTGATTCTGCTCGTCGGTAATGCTTGTCAATTTTCTTGCTCGGGCATTACTATGACTTTGATCTCGGATTTCTTTGTCTGTCGGGTTCCACTATCTGTCAGTGTTTGTAGTCACTTAGTGAATGATGATCTATTATGCATTACTGAAAGCATAATATTTATCTCTCTGATTCTCTGAAGTCTTTGACACTTTGTATATAACCAATCATAGTATATCAAGTTGACATCAATGACAATACAAACCATTAATTGATTTAATGTCTTGCATTATCTTTCTACATTTCGGTGATCAACTTAACATCTTCAAACATTCAATCAGTTATATGTCATCATATAGTTGGTATCAACAACTACTAGAAAAAAGTAGTAAATAAATATGAAAATAAAATAAAGGCACTTCATTGGAATGGGTTAAAGCACAAAAGTGAGTTCCATTTCTAAGCTAAAATTAAACAATATGATCAAACGAATTTCTAAAATTTTGATGGATTGATCAAAGGTTTATTTTATTGAACAATATTTGATTGAATATATTTAGCACACAAATGGTACCATGTGGCTAGCCATGGTAGGACAACTTCAATTGGACCCCTTGGGGTTTTATTATAAACAAGTGTTTGAATCACTATTCGACACTTCATCTAGTAAAAAAAAAGAGATAACCTCTTAAATAATAAGAGAAATTGAAGCATGAGACATTATATAGATTATGTGCTTAGAGGAAGAAATGAAATAGATCAATATTTTTTGTTTACCTTGCTCATTATGCTAGCCAACTAGATGAGAGAACCTTAATTTATCATAGTGTGCTTTATAGATGACATCAGGGGTTTGAGCTAGCCATTTTTTATGTAGTGATGTTTCATCAAAACATCTTTGGATTAAGGTGCTTCAATCAAATGTATTAATGTGGTAATATTTTCTTATACTATCAAAATTTTTAATTTTTCTAATTCAAAATAATCAACTTTACATCATGTGTATCATTTTCAAATAAAATTACCTAGAAATAGGATTTTACATCTCTAACCATTTTAATATGTAAAATTAATCAAAATATCTTTGGTTTAATGTGTTTTGATCAAATCTATTGACATGAAAATATTTTATTCTTCTCTTCACATATATTTTTCTGAATCAAAATAACCTTCACATAATGTATATGAGGGTTAAATGAAATCAACTACAAATAAAATTTTACATTTACAATGCCATTAAAATTAATTTAATGAAAATTAAATTTATAATGTGTTTTTTTCTTTTCTTTTTTATATAGATATAGAGGGTAAATATTACAAAAAGGAGTAAATTGGAACTATTATGGTCTTGACAGGCCATTAATCATTGTTCATCACCAGTAAAATAAAAAAATACATCAAGATAGTATCATATCAAATATGCAAAAATAGAGTAAAATTTTTGATTCAATACATCACTATGCATAAGACAAATCTTTAGTTACTGATTTTTGCTCTTACTGAAGAGTTTAGGTTCATTAGTGTTTCTAAGCTGATTGTAGATAGTTAGATCCACATTGGACATAGCTTCTTCACACCTCGGGTAGCTACCTTCATTGGCAAAGAACTTTGTTTTGTTCCTTTTTCAAGGTCTTTAGGTGCTTTGTTCAACAGACTCCTCGTTATATCTTTTCACATATTCTAACAACCCTTGAAGGAATGGTTGATTCTCTTGTTTGCTATAATGTGATTTTTTATTATAATTTTATTTATTTATTTTATAATCCCTTAGATCCATTAAAAAGGACCTCTATTTGAGACAATAGGGAAAATAGAAAACTACATAAATAATAAAAAAATTACACTACACTCCAGGTCAATGTGGACTTGTTTTAGAAAAAAGAAAATTGACATTAAAATGCTAGTTTAAATTCATGTTAGTACCAAATAAGAAACAAAAAGAAGAAAATATTCAAATTATATATTATTAAAAAATATGTTTGCACTAGATATTAGAGCTAACAATTCACTTCTAGGAAATCTTAGAAATATTTCATTTTTTGTAAAATTTATGTGTTGGGGTGAAATGCCTCCACTAATAATAGAAAAATAATACAAAATTGATGAATAATAATAAAAAATGAAATAGTTTTTAAATTTTAAAAAAATTATCAATTGAATATATAGAGACAATGACATAAATTGCTAGTTTACATTGAGTTTTCAATAGTTTGTTCGATATAACTGACATAATGTATTGAACACTACAAAATATTGATTTTTGTGGCCAAGAAGACTAAAATATTCACACTCTATTGTGCTTTAACCCAAACCTAATGTAGATATATTATGAAAAATACTAATGTGATTCCTTAGTGTACATAAAATTATGAAATAAGTATTGTGTAGAAAATCATGAAATAATTATATCAAAGCTTTTAAATCCATAAAACATTTGTGTCATTGTGGGTCATTTCTTCAAATATGAGATTGGTGACTCACCTACAAATCCAACCTATAAAGTGCACATCAAATCTAGATGCACAAATTCGATATCTATAAATACTTTAACTATTTTTGTTCAACTTGTCTTAAATGTCTATATTTGTGCTTATATACAAACTTTATCGTGTGGTTGAGATTTTATCGATGAAAAGGAAAATGTCTCCTCTCGGTCAACTCTTTGACTATTGAGCTAGTGACTTTTGGAATGCTTGAAGACAAAAATGAAACATACAATATATTCCCTAAATGTAATGTATGTGAGTAATATCTAATATTTGAATGAATGAATGAGTTTTAATGATGTTTACAAGACCATCTGTCTATGAAACCAAGAGTATCATGGTTAACAATTTTCAAGTTCCTTTCAATGTTGGTTATTTTTTTGTGAATCTTGATCAAGAGACCTATGGTGTTGTGAAGCATTGCTCCTCAAATAGCTCATTTCGACTACACACCTTCATATTGTTTTCATATTGTGTACGAATGCCCTTATATGTTGCACATTCAAACATGAAGTTACATTTAGTTTCCATTGCCCCTTTATTGCAGAAAAGACAAGTTCTTTTGTCCTAGTCTTCCTTACGGATTGTCCATCTAACCGTCTATTTCTAAGATGATCAGAATTAGTTCTTTTAATTATTTAAATGAATATATTGTAAATGTTATTGTCAAATGATTTCTAGGCTTAAATCTAGGTGTATAAAAGTAAACTAAGGTTGGTCCTTAAATACATCTTCAAAGGACATAAGTGAAATGTTTTTCTCTTAAATTTTGTCCTAAATTTAATTTTTTTTTGAGTTTAAGAGTTGTTTCCACAATTTAAGAAAATAGTCTATTTCACATGCAAAAATCACGGATCTGATCTTAAATGAGGAATAGAAAAAAATGAGAATTATGGCCAATCTCTAAGAATTAGTATAGACATAATAAATATAGTTTGAGTTGTTTGATAATTGTTTTCTAATGCTAACTGCTTCTGGAAAGGTATTTAAATCTCTTATGTTTCAAATGCTTTCACCCATTGCTTATTTGTTGATGACACCTTGTTGTTTGGCAAAGCTTCAAGTCTGAGACATTGGCAATTAAAAAGGTTATTGATGAATATGTCAGCTTTTCTGGTAAGTTAGTCAATAATGAAAAATCTTAGATTGTTTATATGAATGTGCCTCTTCTTGTGCAATATAGATTATTGAAATTTTGGAAATTCAAACTGGGATATTTTCCTTCAAGTATTTAGGCATCCCGTTCTTTTCATGATCAGAAAAGAACACATTTTGGGAGAAAATTAATTCTTCCATTTCAACAAGGGTTCTCTCTTGGAAACATAGATGACTCTGTTTGGCTGGAAAACTTACTTTGATTAAATCAGTCCTATCGGCAATTCCTTTGTATCTTATGTCTACTCTTAAAATTCCTAAAGGACACTTAAAGGCTCTTCAAGCTTCTATCAGATCTTTCCTTTGGGCTGACAATAAGAGTGAGAAGCAAAAAAATCCCTTTATTTTCTTGGCAGAAAGTTTATCTTCCAAAATAAAAATGTGGAGCTAGGTTTCGTAATTTAGATTTACAAAATAAAGCCTTGGGTGCTAACATGTTTTAGAAATTGTAGCAATTTCCTAACTCTGACTGGAGTAAACTTATGAGGGAAAAATATTTGGATTCTCAAGAACCGGAAAGAATTTTTACTACCTTGTCTATTCTAAGGGGATCAAAAATTTGAAATTTCATCTCTTCATGTTGGGAGGTTATCCTTCCTCATTAATCTTGGCTAATTCATGATGGCACGAAATCCAAGTTTTGGGAAGAATCTTGGAATGACAACAAACCTCTTAATCAAATAAAGAACTAGTCTCCTCTTAATATCAAATTAAAATAGATTTTTGGTTCTTATGTGTGTGACTATTTCCTCATTGATCATTTAAACCATTACCCTAAAGTCTATCGGAACTCTTATTTCCCAGAATCACTTGTCAATGACCTGAAAAATTATGTTGGCATTCTGCAATTTTTCCCAAGGCCGACCTTTCTCTTGGTTGGCTCTTCAAGACATAATTCTTACTGGTATGTGACTTGATAGATTGTGCATAACTCTTGTTTTCCCTTGTGTGTTTTGTGGCTCTACTTTGGATTCTTGGAAACTACTAATCATATTTTTCTCTAGTGCTCTTTTGCTCAATCTTGTTGGAAATGGTTACAGAAAAAATTATATTGGCTTGGCCCTCTAAATGGCACTTTACTTGATTTTTTTGGTGTTGGCCTTATCTTCATCAGTCATCATTGTTTGGTTGTATTTGAATTACATCTCCCTCTATTATTATTTGGAATTTATGGCTTGAATAGAATAGAAGGACCTTTAGAAAAGCTCATCCTCACATTAATGATGTTATTTTTAAAATTAAGAAATCTATATCAGAGGTGACTATGTATCATATATACAAACATGGCTATAATTCTCATGTGTATTCTTCAATATTGGCCTCTCTTGAAGCCACTTCTATCTTAAGGATCATTGCCCAGATCCTCAACCAAAATTGATAGAAAGCACATTATGTGGGTTCCTCCTCCTTCTGGCAAATGTAAATTGAATTTTGATGGGGCTTCTGGAGGAAACCTAGGGGCTTTAGGTATTGGGGTTGTTCTTCGTTCTCATGATGGTCACATCATCATTGCATCTTTCAGCAAGATTCAGCGAGCTCTAATTATAAAGTTGAATTTGAGGCCCTTTCTTTAGGCCTAGACTTGGCTATCTATGAAAATATTTATAATATCATTATAGAAGGGGATTCAATGATTAATATTCAAGCTCTTCATTCTAAATCTACTCCAAATTGGTCTTTGAACTTTCTTTTGGAAAAAATCTTGTAGCAGCTTTAGTTTTTTAATTCTTTTGAATGCACACACTGTTATCGTGAAGCTAACCTTTAGCAGACATGTTGGCTAATAGGGTCATTGATTCTTCAGAGTTCTCCAAGATTTTACATCAAGATGATTTTCCAAGGTGATACTTGGATTTGATTATATTTCAAATCTAGCAAATATAGCTTTTCTATGCTTGTTCACCTTCATTCTGTATTGGATAGTTTATTTGCAAAGTTGTTTGACATATTTTCTTGCATATTGGTTATTTACTCTTGTTGTCTAATGATTATCCTTTTCGTTGGATTTTTGGGGAGATGTTTTCCCTCCCATTGTCTTTGGCGATGGAGGTTTCTTTTTCACATTGGGAAGTTCATTTTTTCATGATCACAAGTGTTGTGATTTGCTTTCGTTTGTTTCTTCCAGCTAGTCCGTCTTTTCTTTGTATTGATAATCATATGGATGTATACTACTGTGGGTCTTCAATCCTCTCTTGTGAGGTTTGTTAGGTTTATATCTTCTTCTCTTAAAGGGCATTTATGAAATTGTACTCTACTTCTTTATATTAATAATATTTCAGTAACTTATGTCACTTTTATCCAAAAATAAAAATGAAAAATTCAATAGAAATCATGCCACTTGTATACTTTTTATTGCATAAAGAATAATTGAATCAAAATGAAACTTAAATGAATGTAAAATGAAACGACAAAAGTCAAAATATAAATTTGTCACCATTACAAATATTAAAAAATTGATATTCATCAAATGAGAAACTGTCCAAATTTAAGCACATAAGATGCTGTATTGAATTCCTTTACAAAGTAATGAGGATAAGGATCTCCCAGCTGATGAATTAAAATAGTTGTTTGAAGGTTGAAAACTCTTGATATTGCGCATAGATGGTAACGAGATAAAGCTATTATTGGCATCTAGCTGTGATATAAAATGTTGAATGACATCATTCATGATATAATATCTAAATTTTGAGATTTTAAAATGAAGGCATAATAGCATCCGGCCACCTCAAAAATCCAATCATATGTGACAAAACCGATTAGAGGAAAGGCGTAGCCAACCTTATTTATTCCATTGCATTACAATAACAACTCATCCATATTTGTTTAAGACTTGAGAGTCTAAACTTGTCTCTGTTTGTGCCTTTGTGCCCTTGTATTCTGCATCAGAGATGGCAATAAGGGAAAATTTGAGGGAAATGGTTCCTGGTTTCTCAGGGAACAATGTAAGCTTAGGGAAGGCAGAAGTCAATTCTCTTGCTCTGGGACCTTCTAGTGATGGTAAGTGACACGCTTTTATTTTGTGGGTATGTCAAGTTATGTTTCATTTTGATGATAGATTATGAAATATGATTTAAAAATGTTGATGAAAAAATAAAATATAAATAATTAAATTTAGATTAAGTATATCTCCTCAAAATATATTGTGGGTTTAATTTATCAGTAGATTTTGACAATAGATTATGGAATATGAATTAAAATGTTGATGAAATAAGAAAACTTACATAATCAAATTTAGTTAAGTGTATCTTGTGGGTTTAATTTACCAGTAGCATTTAGCTAGTTCTATTTTATCTCAATAATAGATCATGAAATATGATCTAAAAAATAGATAAAAGATATACCTAGATTCTCTGATTCTGGTTGATGAGTTTTGTTGAAATCCATATAATTTGATTCGGAATGTTGATGAAATTCAATTTATCTCATCTAAATTATTAAAAGAGTGTCCAGTTTGAAACTAGATTATCTGATTCTGGTTGATGGGTTTTGTTAGGATTCATGCACAAAATTATGTTTGCTCATATTAGATTGTGCAAAGTGGGTTTTCATTAAGGATATTTTCTGATTTATTGTTGGATTCCCTGAAAGTGCAGGAAGTGGTGTAGAGCAAGGCATTTCATACTTTATGATGTGGGTAGCCCTGCTTCTCTCATATCTTGTGCATTAAGTTGAATTGGGTGTTGTGCACAAGTCAAGAACCACCTGATGGTCTTGCAAATAGTGCATATGGGAGCCAGTATTTGAGGGAGAGAATGAGAATGATAATCATGGTGTATGTGGAGATAAGGTTTATGAGCAAATTGTTAAAGAATGACCCTCCTTGTTCTTTAGAATCAGGATTCCATTTTCTTTCAACAAGCATAATTGTTTCTCTAACAAAACAATCTCTATTCTCTAACAAAACAATCTCAAATATTCTGAAGTATTTTGAATAGACGAATTGATTTTAGAAGGAACATGCGGCATTCAAACAGAGAAGAAAAATAAACAAAGAATACAAAGCCAGTGCTACACATACTGTTAGTGTTTATATTGATAGAGACAATCTATTAATGCCCGCTGCCTCGTCGAGAGGATTTCAGCCGGCTCCCTGAATAATAGTTATAATTTTTTTTTTAAATTTAAAAAAGAGTAGCATGTTACTAAAAAAAATTGGATGGTAGAAGATCTATCTTTAAAGTTTAAATGTGGTCAAGCTCAAATAATAAACCAAAATTTTGGGATTATGTTCTGTTATTAATGTGTAATTATATGTACTTAAAATCAAATGAGAGAATAAAGCAGAATAATATATTATACTTTGAAGTCACATATTGATTTACTAATCTATATTCAATAGTATGTATCACTCTTGAATCACAAGAAAAACAGATTAAGTTTATTGTAGATAATACTTTTTATTCATATAATTCTACCATAGACTATGTTTTGAATTCAATATGATGACATCTCTCTTACCCTTAGCTGAATCCCTGCCACATTTAAAAATATCTTACTTTGAGCCACTCAACCCTAGTTCTGGTGGTGCTCACTACTCTAGTGGAGTTGCTTGTGCAAACACTTTGATAGGTATAAAGGTCAACCCCCAGGGTCTTTTTATAGGTAAATGTGCTACCATGACATTTGTGGCTTAGGATTCCTTGGTGGCAAATGGTGGCCACTCCTTTACTATCATGGTGCCCCCAACTATGTCATCTCTCCTCTACGTGGGAAGGCTCGTTTGTTGCCATGTTCTCTTGATCCTCCAATTGTGATCTCTGGTATGGAGGTGGTTGAAAATGAAACTATTTTTTCTTGTCACGGTCTTATTTGTGGATTCAATGTGTTGTGGTCATCTCTCCTTGCCTTACACCTATGGGCTTCAAAATTCTAGAAACCCCTCACTAAGGATATTATTGAGCTTCAACCCTATGGTAAGGGTTTATTTATTGTGGGCTTTACCTTTGTAGAAGCTATGGAGGTTGTTTTGAATGGTTAGTTGTGCCTTTCAGGAGAGTAATATGTCTCTCTCATACTTTGATTTCCCTCTTTCAATCATGGAATAAATCTCTTGATTTTTTTCTTGTTTGGGTAAGACTATTTTAACTCCCTCTCCAATATCAGAAGATGCTTTTCTTTGACGATATCGGCAATGTCATTAGTCATATTTTGGAGATGGATGCTACCATGAAAAACATTGGCCACTCTACCTATGTTTGAATTTAGTGGAGACCTAGACATCTCCAAAATCTTCATGGAGAGTTCATTTTGATGGTGGTGTTAGTAATAACTGAGGGGGGGGGGGGGCGGGTTGAAT
>MU225514.1:0-16025 GCA_018584345.1 Thuja plicata | reverse complement strand
TAAATCTTTTAATTAGATAAAAATGATCAAACCTTAGGAAATATTGAAATAATTGAATTAATTGAATTAATTACAATTTGATGAAGGAAATTAATTTGAATTGAAAATATTTCAAAGCATTGATTCAGAAATTTGATAAAATGATAAAATAATAAATGGGGCCCAAAGTCTAGGCGACCATTTTAGGGTGCATACAGAATCAGTGGCCTCAAAAATATTCCAATAATCAACCCTTAAAACTTAGTACCACAGAATTATACCTCTAGTCATCTTCAGTCCTATAAGATGAATGCCTCCAAATACTTATAACAATTTACTACTCCTCGGAATGCTTTGTAAAACCTTCTACTATAGATTTACCGATTAACAGTCTGTCAATTTACCGAAAGACAGTAAATTATCTAGAGTATACCGATCAATCCAATTAAGTTAAGTGTAATGCAAAACAATAAAGTAATGACTCATAAACACATGGACACATGGATTTTTAACGTGGAAACCCTGTTAAGGGAAAAACCACTTGGGACCAGTAACCCAAAATTTTCACTCTTCTAAAGTGAGCTCGGTGAAGAGCCAACCCTGTTAAAGGTTACAAACACACCGTTAGGTGTGACCTTGTTAGAGGATTTAAAAGTTTAGTTTGTCACTTGATATCGGGCATCTCTATGCTACCATCCTTGATCAAACACTCACTTGGCCTGTCAATAGGTATTTGACATCTCATGCTATCTTCATGATCAAAATTTTTGATACTCCATTGGATGTATCTCAATATAGAAAGGATCTTTAAATCTCGCTCGGTTAAGAGACTTTCTGAACCAATGGTTAAACTGAAACAGTATGATTTGTTCACATATACAACTATACTTGCAGATTTTCAGATCTATTGTAATCTCACAAACTATTCTGATCAATATAACCTTGTTTATACCTTTGCTCCACTTTGATTCTACTCAGTGATGTTATGCTTTGTTGCTCGGTGTCTGCAGAATTCTTTAGCTCTTTCCTTAGCTTGTTGATCAGCACTGTATGAAGTTGCTCTTCGTCAGTTTCTCTTTAGCATCCTCTTGTTCATCCTTCACCACACCAATTCATAATGAATTGAGTTGTCTCTTAAATAGACATGATATCACCGTTGTTAGGTTCTTGATTTTCTTGATCTTGGCATGATCCACAATTCTCGCCAATCAGATTTAAAGAAAAAATCCTATTTTATCTCGCTGAGATCTTTTTGACAATTGTACAAATTGGCTTTAAATCAATCACTTATCTCTGGCTCATCTTGTCGATGAAAACAATGATAACTACTAGTTAACTCTATATTTAGCTCTGCCAACTAGATATTTTGTCATTTGTGAACTCCAATTATTTTCAGTTTTAACTCTTTGATAGCATCGGTCAACACTTCAGTTCTCCTTGGGATTCTCTATCGGTTTACACTATGTTTCTGGCCGTTGGATTTGCTTGTGATTCTTCTTGTCAGTTTTCTTGCTCAGGCATCATTGTGACTTGACTGTCAGTGATCTCTATCTGTCGGGTTCCACTGACCGTCGGTGTTTGTAGTCACAATGTAAATGCTTGTCTTTTATGCATTACAGAAAACATAATATTTATCTCTCTGATCCTCTGAAGTCTTTGACACTTTGATTATAACCGATTAGATTATATCAAGTTGACATCAATGACAATACAATCCATTAACTGATTTAATGTCTTGCATTATCCTTCTGCATTTTGGTGATCAACTTAACATCTTCAAACATTCAATCAGTTACATGTAATCAATCTCTCCCTTTGGCATTGAAAGCAACATACTACATTATCATACTATACTATCACTAATACAATATGAAATATACAGTTTCATCAAGATTTGCTAATGTAACTATTACAAATGGTTGGCTCTCGGTAAGCTCAAAATTAGCTTAGATTTGTTTCATGCAGAGTGGTTGTCTTCAATCTTTAATCCCTTCACTGGATAGATGTATCATCTGATATCTCTGTTATGATATGTACTCTTCCTTGACCGTTCCTCTTCTTGATAATCTCTTTTTCCTTTGACAACATTCTTTCTCTTTGTCTGAACTCTCTCCCTTTGTTACTTCTCTCCCTTTGGCTCACTTATAATGTGTATCTTCTTTTATTTTCAAGAAATATTCCCGTCGGTTGGAGATGTTGAATGAGACAGCACCAAACCGGTCACCATGCAAATCAATGAGCACATAGCTACAATGGGTGATAACTTCAAGAGAGTCATGGATGAATACTTCAATGTATTCAAAGACCGAATGCAGAAGAGGGTAAGAATCCCCGAGCAACTCATTGAGCAATATAAGGATGAGATATGCTTCATGGTTGACACTGACAATACAAATATCAAACTTGTTGTACCAAGGACAACATGGTTAGAACCATTAGAGTATGAGATCGACATTGATCTTGATACTAAGGCAATTGATGCCTTGATCAATGAACCACTGGATAAGAAGCAACCAAAATTCAGAACTTATGAAGAGGCCAAGACAAGAATCAAATCTGGCCTAGTTGTGAAGAAAATAGTCAGGAAGAAAGACAAAATGGTGAAGAATCTCAAGAAGATTCTATCAGCAACCGAGGAAGAAGCTGAACAAGATGAAGAAGTTGGACAGGAGGAAGAAACCGAAGAGCAGTTATTTGTCAGTAAAGATGAAGGAAAGGATGACTCCGAGGAAATAGAGTCAGATTCACCACCTCCACACCAACTAAAAGGCCAAGGACAACAGATGCTTCTCAGACAAGAAGCCAAACATCAAAACACTCTACTCCTTCACCTCTAAAGAAAGGAAAGGTCAGGACTTACAAGAGAAAAGCTCCTGCACCGAAGAGAGGTCAAAACAAAAAGGGAAAAATATTCATATGACCCGAGAGGATATAGAGGACACCGAGAAGGATGAAGCTATTGAAGCAGAAAGTGTCAAGGTAAAAGAACCTGACTCTATTGATGACATTTGTGTTTATATTGCAAATTATGGATCCATTACAGATCCAAACATTAGAAAATGGCCGAAACAAAATCAAGAAGATCATAATAAAATTGAGGACGCCATGATAGCTAAAATGTACAACTTTAAATATGTACCAGTACAATTTGAAGGTAGTTATGTACCAAGGGAACTCTTGGATAGATTATACTCCCGTTGGACATTTGCATTGAAGAATGAGAAAGAGATAAGAGAGAGAGTACTTGTTTCTCTCATGCCACCAGAATCTAAGAAAGTTGAAATAGATGAAATGATGGAGAACTACAAAAAGGAGTTCTTACCGAAGCTGAGAGCATACAAACTCCTTGAAGGAAAGCTTATAGAGCTTGAGCAAGACAGCCATAAGAAATGGTGCAAGATCAAGAAACAAACCTATTGAGGAGGACAGCCCCGACAAAGACCTTTTACAACAAGATGTTGACAAGGTAACTCAAGATGACACTTTCATTGAGTTAGATAAAGAAGAAGATGATAACATAGGCAAAAAGACTGCAGATGTTGTAGATGAAACATGGGAAGACACTACAAATGACAACATTGTGGACACTAATGTCATAGACATTATCGATGACCCAGCAGAGGAAGTGAATAAGGATGAAGATGTCACTGTTGAAAAGGACAAAACCGATGAGCAGGACACAAAATTTGATACTGCACAGGTAAACATTCTAGGCAAACTGCCAATATTGATACAAGCTATCAATATCATGCAAGAATCGAGCAAGTCACCTGAGAAGGATATTACTCCAAAGGATGCAGGAGAAGAAGAAAACAAGGATAACACCGATGGTCAACAAGACATCAGAGATACTCAAGATGTAACCGACACTAATAAGGTTACTGGAGAAGATAAGGAAAAGGACACTGATACTCAAGACAAGAGTGCAAAAACCAAGACTGATGAAGCAAAGGAAACAAACAAAAATATGGTACTCCTAAGGAAACCAACAAGAGTGCTACCGACGATGTAAAGGTTAATGTGGAGACGTCTGCAGATAACCGACAAGCTGAAACCAATACAAAGAAGAAAAAAGAAGCACAAAAGGTCACTTCATCAAAAACAATAGAAAAGGCCAAGAAATTGGCAATGGTGTTACATTCTACTGAGTTGTAGAAGAAGAAGAAGTTAGAGGTTACATTGGATGAAATAATTGAAATACCGAAGTGTGACCCCTCTACACTTGACTCTGAAGCATTATAGGAATATGGAGAGATATGCCAGAGGAAGGAATTGCAAGAGAAGCTGAAGAAAAAATACAAGGGCTCCATGATACTGGAGACAACATGGGACATTCTACATCAAATAGTGCCCGATGTTGATATTGATCAAAGAAAACCTACTTGATCAATTAGCTACCCTCACCGATGCAATCACAACATAGAACATTGATGTTGAGAAGGAAATTGAGGAGAGAGCTGAGATAAAGTACCAATAGAAGCTCATAGAGAACATCAGCCAAGAAGTGGTAGTAAATAAGGTAAAGCTATCAGAATTCATATCTAAATTGGATCCAATCATATCTGAAGCTATATTCTTAATTCAAAAATTGAGCACAATTGACAAGTTCACTAAGGAAAATAGTGACAACATTGCAAATTTGGGTACAGATCTAGAAAATAGTACACAAAGCTTAACCACAGATGGAGACAATGCAGTCAAACTGCATTATGAGAAGATCATAGAAAATTAAACGGTTAAGGCAAGAGTTGTGGGAGGCAGAGACACATTTCAGGGAAGAAGTAACCGCGCTCCAAGCTCAACTTCTGCCAAATCTTACACTGCTCCAACAGCATATCAGCTCAGCAAGGCAATTGATTGCAACTCTCGAGATGTCTGTGACAGACAAAATCTATGATATGCACTCCAATATCAAACTCGAGCACATGGCTCTAGAGAACCTCAAAGAGAAATGGGAGAAAATGATGGAATACATGAAGCCTTAACATTCCCATATTTTTTATTAGCTCTAAGGTAAAAGACCTTTGCCCTTACTATCAAAAAGGGGGGAAAATGAAGAGTACAAAATACAAATAAGAAAATGATGATATGTACATTCATTCATTCATATGGGAAAATGGAAAATATGTATAAGTATATTCATATGTATAGATATACCAGCATATACATAGGGGGAGTCATTAAATGACTAAGGATTATATATGTTGTATATACTTAACACTTTGTTAGTATTTTGCACATATCCATTTTTTATACTAATGTAAAAGAGGGAGATTGATGACATTAAATTGCCATTAGTATGCAAACTACACTTTCGGTAAGCATACACTGAAAGACATGACATGAGCAAACTGAAGATCAGATACTAAGAGATCACCGAAGATGACTAAGTGCAAAGAGAACCGATGACACAAGTTAGTGTGTAAAACAAAATCAAAAGATGGAAAGATAAAGTGGAACCCAACAGAGGAACCCGATACGCAAGTTACAGTGCATACCGACAAGACAGATACAGTGAAACTGACAGAACAAAACTGAAGGAAAGTCAAGCATGACCGACAGACAGAATTGAAAGTCATTTTCAGCCTGCAAAAAGTGGATCTGACTTCCACGTCAGATAAAGCAAGTGTATTCTATTTATACTATATTTAATTATTTTAAATCCATTTCTTTAGGGACAAGATACATGAATGTAAGTGCTTTAATCAATCTAACTAATTTAAAACACATAGACTAGGAGATCTAGGTATAAGTTGTAAACCTGATCCTAGAGTTAACATTGTTTTTATCATAACTCGATGAAGTCAATCCATCTATAAATAGATGATGCAATCATTCATTACTATGGATGAATAGATGATGTGAAGAGAGAGGAGAACAAGAATGAATCAGACGAGCACATCTATGGATCGTATTGAGAGTTTCAAGAACAGGGATAGCAAAAGATTAATTTGGTTAGCAAGAACCAAGAACAGAGAATACCAAGAATCAGAGGTATTATTCAATCACAGTTAGGGTGATAATATTTTTATGTGAACTAAATAGGATCTGTATCAGCAATAGGAGATTGCATTTACCATTTCAATTTGTAATTTTCTATCATTCTAACAAGTAAAGCAAAGTGTAAAAATCCTTTCAAGGAAGGTGGATTTAACCATCCAACAACAAATCTCTTAACCGAGTGCACACTCAACAGTGTTGCAAAAGCTCTTAACAAAGTAGACTTTAACAGGTCTCCACCAATATTCCTAACAAGGTAGATCATCAGAAGTGATCAAATTGTAAGCCTTAACCGGCCCCTTCCAATCTACAGATAGTGAAGATTTTGTGGGTGTCATCCCCGCCACAGTATTTACTTCCTCACAGAAGTTTTCTGCGATATCATATCTTGTGTTATGTGTCAATTTAATTTCATGAATTTTTCTATGAATGTTCACATGTATGTTAATGTTATAATTTGATATAACTCACATCAATATAGTTTAAATCAGATTGAATGGATATGAAATTGATTACAAAGGTTAATTGATAAAGGGATATAAAAAATTTAGAGGTACTGATTCACCCCTCCCCTCTCAGTACATACTTCCCATTAATCCCAATAGGTGGAAGATTGGAAGTGGGCTCAACCACTTGATTATAAGAAAATTCTATTTCATTGCATATGGTGTTTTGTCACTAGTCATTTGGCTTATGAGTGTCTTCGTCGTCATCACGTGAGTGTCAAGTCTCCTACTTGGTGGCATGATGCCTATTTTACCATTTAACTATGGGTGCCCCTATTGCTTCGCCGATATTAGTGGTTGAATATTTTGCTTCCCTCTTGGTGGATCTTGCTAATGCTCCTTTGGAGTCCTCCCTCGAATTGATGCAAGTTTTCTTCTTTTAGGACTTCATCTATTCCTATGACCTAATCAAGGGACTTTGGTAGGTTAAATGATGGTGTACATTTTATAGAGCCTTTTACTCCACCATATATTCTTTTGTCCTTTTTGCAAGTGATTCCCTTGGAGATGGTGGTGAGGGAGGAAAACGTCCCTTCTCCTCGATTGATTGGTCTAGATGATGACATTTCTTGGAAAATTTACCTAAGATAGAACATAGGTCCTACTTAATCAGTTTTGAATTGCCATCATAAAGATAAGGGGATGAGGATTGATAAGAAAATATCAAGCATTGTTTAGGTACATGTTTCTTTTTTTGTTACATGGTTTGTAAGTCCTTTAGTTTTGGATTCTTGGAGTTGTATTTTAGTTTTATTTTGTATAGGGTTTTAGAGACCCTTCAAAACTTGTTTTTATCCTCAATCAAACATTTTTATTTGTGCATTTGCATTCTTTAAGTAGTCATTAGGGGACCATTTCCTTTAAGTTATATCCATCATTTTTAGTATTGAATTTGTATCTTTCGATTAGGATAATTTTGAGTTAAATAGAATCATAAAAATATATGAATAATATTTGTAAATAAATATTGGTTTTTAATTTTTAAAATATATAAGTATTATTAATATATTAAATTTGAATACATTTTTTCTTGTTTAATATACATAAGTTTTCTATTGAAACTAATGACACATAATATGAACACTTGGAAATTTCAAGAATTAAAAAAAAAAACTTACTCCCTATATGTGTCTTTATTTGAATGGATGTTTTTAAATGTAAGTGTACATGCAAAATGTTATATATTATCATCAGTACCTAAAAATAAAGAGATACATAACAACTTTGATTATGACCCAATGGCCTAGTACACAACTCATGTGACATTAATAAAACTATTTTCACAATAAAAAATATAGAAATTTGATTGAAGTATTAAGCTAGTTTATATGATCTTGTTTACTTGTCATTTTATTCTTTATTATAATTTTTCCAAATTTTCTCAATTGTAGAAAAAACCTTGTCTTATAAATTTATTACTATTGAGATTAGCCCTTTTGAATTGAATCATCCATTATTTGAACTTGTGATCATCTCAATGAACACTGACCTTTGTGAACTTATATTAGTAAAATTAGCATCCTTGCATCTAATTTTTGCTTACAATGAATGCTTGCATTTAGTTTGGCTTTGAAATTTATAATAAATCCATCTTTAGACAAACCCAACATAGACAACTCTTATAGAGATTTTAAAATGAAAGCATAATAGCATATGTCCACCTCAAAAATCCAACTATATATAACAAAACCAATTAGAGGGGAGAGGTATATCTAGACTTATTTATCCCATTGATTTATAGTAACAAATCATCCACGTAGTCTCCTATATATTTGTTCAATCACTTTTTTAAGACTTAGAATATAAACTTGTTTCTATTTCATCTAACCTTTACAATTTATATCCAGTTTGATGCATTTGAGATGGTAAGTAAAGAAAATTAGAGGGAAATGATGTTTGGGTTCTTAAGGAATAATGCAATTTTTGGGAAGGTAGAAGTGAATGCTCTTTCTTTAGGACCTTTCAGTGATATTAAGTGACATTCTATTTTCCATTCAAAAGATAGATAAATATCATGCTATATTAATTCATTATTAGTATATGTCTAGTTATGTTTCATTTTAATAATGGATCATGGAGTATGATCCGAAAATAATTTATGGAGAAAAATATTAAATAATCAAATTTAATTTAATTATGTCTTGTCAAAATTGTTAAATAGATGTTCAATTTTAAACTAAATTCCCTCATTCTAATTGATAGGTTTTGTTACAATTCAAGCATTGAGTTATGTTTGTTAATAATAGATTTTGTAATGTAAGGTTTCGATTAAAGAAGTGTTAGAAAAAGAATGAGCCTTTTTTTCTCAATCACTTGACAATTAATTATTGTTAAATTCCTTGAAAGTGTAGGAAGTGCTAAAGATCAAAGCATCATTTACTTTATGATTTGGGTAGCCCTTGTTCTCACATATCTTCTAAATTAAGTTGAATTAGGTTTTGTGCACAAGTCAAGGTTAAACTAATGGTATTCCAAATAGCATATTTAGGAGGTGATATTTGATGGAGAAAATGATAGTCATGGTGTATGTGGAGATGGATTTATGAGAAATTTATGTAGCTTCAATTTAGCCTCTCCTTAGGGTAGTGTCCTATGGGGTTATTCAAGATCTATTTTAAATGAGTAGGGGGTTACATGAAGCAAAAATAAATGCTATATGATTAAAAAGATTTTTTTCCTCAACAATAGTATCCCTTAATTTTTTGTTTAAAAATTTAAGTGGGTACAATTGGAGTGAGGCTAAAACTTATCCCACTAGCCTAGGATTATTTTGTCATGCATTAATCATATGGAGTTTTGTATTCCTACCAATTACTTTTTTATTATTTTATATGTATTTACTCTATTAAATTGAATATGCAAAATAATAAAATTCATGAGACTGCCAACTTCCATTAATTTAAGAACTTTAAATATTTAGCTTAAATTATACTTTAAAATTCATGGGACCACCCCAATTTAAAACAATCTTAAAAAATCTTAGTAGAACCCACTGAAATGTTTAGGAAGACCCCTCCATGGGACCTTACCCTTACTGTTTAGAATCAAATTCCATTTTCTTTCAAGAAGCGAATTGTTTCTTTGACAAAATAATCTCTATTTTTTTTCTATCAACAATATTTTGATTAAGATAAATTAATTTTACAAGGATCATAAATCTTGTATATCAAATATTACAATAACATTTCAACATTCAAATAGAAATAAGAAAAAAAAAATTCATTGCTACACATATGGCTAGTGTTTATATCCATAGATATAATATGCTCGGGTATTAAGAAGATAAATTATTTAGCTAATTTTAATTTGTAATAAATGGATATTATTTTATTTTATTTCTTTAAATAATAACATAATATTATTATTTTTAAATTAAAACATAATAATACATTATTCAAGGAATATTGATGATAGTAATTATATCTTCAAAGTTTAGATGGGATGAAGCTCAAATAATAAGATAAAATAACAAACCAAAATATTATAAATCATACTCTAGCTTTAAGATTTAATTATAATTTCTTAAAATTGAATGGGGGGCTAAGCACAATACTATATTCACCTTTGTGTCAATTATTGATTTACTAACCTATATCCACATGTGTGGCTTATTTACAACACCATATTAAGCTACACTACAAGTACTGGGGGATCTTATTCTAGCTCTGATACCACTAGTTGAGCTATAGCTCATGTGGATGAGCTAGCACTTGAAACTAGGACCATCCATTTTCTGTTGGAGTGCTCTATCAACTGAGCTATTGGCTCCTCTTGGACAACCCATCACCAGTCTGTATGAGGCTTATTTCCAACAAAAATGGTAAATTAATGAATAAAATTTAAATATGGTTGATGAGTATTGTTAATTATGTGTTTTGTGGATTTTGGATGAATCATATGCATTTAGGAAATAAAAGAATTGAGTTAATATTTTATTTTCAAAAATTAAAAGTAGGTTTTTGCATAATAGGAAAAATAATCATTCTTGCATTATGACTTTGGTGGGAATATAGTTTGAGAGTATAAAACCCTACAGCAAGACATTTGTTTTGAGGATTGCGGAAGCTCAAGTGGATGAAATAGAACAAGATCAGTTGCATTAGGATAGGAATTGGAATGGGTTCTTAATGCTATCATGAATCGAGATTTTATTTTATATGTGTGAAGAGTTTAACATTTGAAATTTAGGCAAAATTTGATGTAGAATCTTCATTTCTCTTCCATTTTTGTTCCATTCTTGATTTTAAATATTTTGAGAATATTTAATAAGATAGGAAATAATTTCCATTATTTTTTATATTAAAAAGAAGAAAAACAAGGGTGTTGGCCCTTACAAAGACAAAGCAAAATAGGTTATTTACAGAAAGGTCAAAAATAAACTATTAACATCACACTAGCAGAACGGCTAGTAACCCACATCAAGAGTGGGGGGAGACAACTCACCCAAAACATGGCGAGGAGAATGAGAGATTCAAGAATGATTTTTCTTGCATCAATGGATAACCATTCAGGCAATACTATCTTTAGAGTCCACACCACCAGGGGGAGCAAGTGGTGGAACCCTCTTTGTGATACTGTTAGGACAAGGAGTAGAGTGATAGAAAGCCTGTACATTATCATCTAAAGGTTGGTGTAGATCATGAGAATCTATCAGAGAAGGGTCCATACAGATAGAACGGTTGCACTAACAACAAGAGGTTGATACAAGATCATCGGGTCTAAAAAGGCCAAATCACTAGTAGGAGAATCATCCTAAGGTGAGTCATCATTGTTGGAATATCTGATGCAGTGATGGTAAGTACATTTTGGAGTTGTCATGGTGTAGATTTGATTACAGAATGATCATATATTGTGTTGTCATTGATGTCAACTCTTGATGTTATGTTCTTAGTATGTTTCAAAGAATAGTTGTGGTGAATGAAGAGTTGCAGTGAGTTTCAGTAGTTTCTATCTTTATGGGAGACTTAGGTGTGTCTCTAGATAGCTAATGCATGACCGCTACTGCTAAAGTGATCTTATGTGTACGTTTTTATTGGTTGAAGTATAACAGTGAAAATGCTAGAACATTTAATGACAGGTGATAGATGATTTGAGTGTCTTGTAAAATAATTGTTATGTCTTATGGTGCAGTCACATGATATGGTGGTCAATAATGTTCAAATGCTATAGTTGCAACCGCAACTAATTTGAGTGACTAGTGTGAAGGATAGATGATCGATGAGAAGAGACAAAGTTGTTATCAGGTTATAGGGTTTGTGTTCTTGAGTGACAGTTGATAAATATTTGATCGGTGATCAGTGTTGAGGGTGTGGTGAAATCGGTTGAGTTAGTCATGATTTGGTGGTGTATTTTCAAGATTGGAAGTGATGATCTAGCATCACATTTTTTTATTCTAGCGTGTGGAGAAGATTCTTGAGGGAGCTTGTGTGTGGTAAAAATATTTTTGACTCCTTGACACAACATTTTATTTAAATTATTGTATTGGTCGATGTGGTCTTGGTAATACATTTTGTGTATTTAATTTTGTTGTGGCATGTTGGATTTGAGTGGGATGTTTTTAAATTCTATTTTAGGTCTTGATTAAGGTGGTTGACTTAAAAGTTCACTATATAATGGATGAATTTGAAGGTTGAGTGTGTTGATCATGGGTTAGACAAGTGCGGTGCAAAGTACGAGGCTTGATCAAGCTAGAGAAGATTTAAGTGTGTTAAGAAGAGATTGTGTGCTTCAATGGATCTGATCAAGCAGAGGTAGTTCTATTTCACAGATCATTGCTTTTGTTGTTCTGTAACAGTTACAGTTGTTGGAAAGTGACAATGCAAGCAATTGTTATTTTGTCATTGATGTCAAACCTTAACTGGTGAGACTATTGTTATCTGTTTGAGTACCATATATATTGTTGATGAAGAAGATTTAAAAAGAAGACCAAGTGAATGGTTGAGTTAAGGCAAATAAAAGGGTACTTGATCAGTTGGCATTCTGGCAAAGTAATTAGTTGTTTATCTTTCAAAGATAGTTTTTTGGCTGTTCTGTGTCAAGCAAAGTTGCTTGTGCCGAGAAAAGTTTCTTGTGCTAAGAAAAGTTGTTCATGACGAGAAAAGTTGTTCAATACCAAGCACCATTGAAATTGCCGAGTGGAAACAATGATGTTGGCCGACTTACAGTAATTGGATTAATGATGAGATTTGAGATCTCTGGCCGAATTAGTTAATTTTATTGGGATATGTAATGTTAATTAAAGATTGATCCACGTCATTTAATGTATGGGTAACCATAATTAATGCATGGTTTCAAGATTTAATTAGAGACTACTTTGGAGAATTAAATGTAATGCAAAGATGGAATGATCCATTGGATCTGACCTAACCTAAGATCTATGATCTTGTTTAAGAGGCAAAAGATTTATTTGACCTAAATAGAGAGGTATATGATAACCTCAAGGGGTTATTCATTTAGTATGCAAGAGGTGTGCTACTGAATGTGAAGTGGATGTGCATGCAAGAGGTTTTCATAGTTGATTTACTGTTTGGCATGATCTAGCAGAAAAGGCTGAATACAGAAGTAGAGAGTTGCATGTGTGATTGCTTGACAGATTTCCAAGTAGATCAAAAGGTTGAAATGACAATGCAAGCTATCCAGTAAGTTAACATCAGAGCTGTAATTGGACCTAAATTGCAAAGTAAGTAGTATGTATCAGATCACAACTACTGATTACTTTCTAACCATTGTATCAGTTAAATTCTTTAACAAGGTTGACCTAACAGTCATTTGTATAAATCCTCTAACAAGGTGAAATTCAGGTGGAATGTTCTAAGTCCTCTAATAAGGCCACTCCTAACAGGGTGATTAAATCCTTTAACCAGGTCACACCTAGCAGTGTGTTATTGTAACCTTTAACAGGGTTGGCTCCTCACAGAGCTCACTTTAGAAGAGTGAAAACTTGGTAGCATGTTACTGGTGGTTTTTCCCATATTGGGTTTCCACGTTAAATACTTGTGTCAACTTGTGTGAATGCTTATGGTTTTTTTTATTGTTATGTTTCTACAAGCTAATTTCAATTGATAGTAAGCTATGTGATTAAGTTGTTGACATATGCTACTGTTGCCGAGTAAATCTAAAATACAAAAGGTTTTATTGTCTACATCTAGACCTGAGGATAACTGATTCACCCCTCTCCTCTCAGTTATTCTAAATACATTCTAACAATTGGTATCAGAGCTTTGGTCTCCTGAAAATAGTTTGAAGGTACTTGGAGCGAAAAGATCAAGATGTATAAGAAGGAGGTTCCTAAGCTAAACAAAGATAACTTCCCTCTATGTGGTTAATAGGTATATTGTCCCTTCAGGAACCCTAACTATAGATCAATTAATGGTTAGACACTTGAACATATTACTACTATGGAAGCCATTGTTATTACTCTTTCAGATGCAGAGTTTATTGATGTCAAAGATATGGATATTGCTAATGAGATGTGGGAGAAGTTGAGGGCTGTCCATGGTGGAGATCCACATGTTCAGAAGGAAAATGTTGAAAAATTGAAATGAAAGTATGATGATATGAGGATGCAAGAAAATGAGAACATTGAACAATACAGTCAAAGAATCAAAGAAGTTGTTGCTGCTATCTGAGGTGCTGGAGGTAATATTCCTGATGAAGATTTGGTAAGAAATTTTTTGAGAACCTTATTACCTAAGTATACTATTAGGGTTCAAGCTATTTAAGAGCTCAGATCCTAGGAACTTTTACTATTACTCTAAATTCATTGATAGGGAAATTAACTACATTTGAGTTAAGAAAATTTTATAATAGTATGCCAAAAGTTGAAGTTGATTTAAAGTCATCATTGACTCATCCATCATCTAGGAAAGGAAAGGAGATATCTAACAGTTCTTCAGCATGTTACTCTAATGATTATTAATCCATCTTGTCTAAAGAAAGAGAACAAGAGGATTGGAAGCTTTATTTGCTAGAAGGATGCCTAGAGGAAAAGGTAAATATAAAGGTAATGGTGCATATGCACCTAGGAAAGCATATTGACTCATGAAGACCCCAGGAAACATGGATGATGAGAAGGAATCAAAATAATTCAATTGGAATGTTTTAAAGCCAATAATGGTATTTGATATTAATAATTTGAATGTAATTTGTAATTGTCCTAATGGTCCCAATAGGACCATAGGACCAAATAATGGATCTTATAGGTCTAGATTTGGTAAGGTTCTTATGAGTGTTTAGACCTATTAAATAAATCATATTTATCCTTGAAGAATCATTAGAAATAGGAGTGAGTTATATTTAAGTATTTAATAAGAGTTTCTAATTTAAATATTCAAACTCCAACGGCTAGTGCCATTTTGGAGGGAAATAACAAAACTCATTTAATTAATGATTTTAATAAGTTCCAACTATATGGAACCTAATGGGGGGTAGTTTGAATTTTATATAAGCCTCTAAAAGGCCATTATACCAAGTATGTATGGATTGTATGGACATATTTCATAAATTCAATAAAACTTCAAGCATTCCTTGCAAAAACTTATTGGTTTTGATGTTTTGTTGATTGATTTAGACTTGGAATAGGATTGTGGATGATCTTATAATACAATAAAATCATTTTATATCTATGTTGAATATTATTATAGTCTATTTTCTTCAGATTTGGAAAGTTGTTGTAGGTGGTCAATTTGGATCACTAAAATAACACGATTTTGATCTTTTTTATGATGTAATGGGTCATTCAATTAATGTATCTACTATTTATCATTGAGTGGAACCTATGTAACATATTTATGATGTTACTAACCATTTGTATGTAGAATAATTTTATTTAGTGGATGTACACCGTGAGGAGGAGTGGAAAAAGGGCATGAAATTGATGCCATAGGTGTAGCAGCAGCATATCTACCTGAAGGATGGTTATATTTCTTATGTTGGATCATAATTATATGGTAAACTTATGGTGAATCCTGAATCTTATGTTTGGAGGATAATTTTTTGTGAGGATTTGAGAAGGCCCTAGTTTTAGAGCCTTAGGGCCTGTTTGGTTGAGGGGTGGAATTGGAATTGAACGGGAATTGGCATTTCTGAATTCCCAAAATGTTCAATTCCCTATTTGGTTCCAAAATTAAAAATTGGAATAGGGTTATGCGAATTCTAATTTTGGGCCTTTTTTAGCATTCCACAATTCCCCCTCAGGACCTGGAATTGGAATTGGAATTGAGAGTATTATTTTGTGAAGGAAAATCCATTCCCATTTTTGTGTTAATATTATATTGCTATCAGAATGTATATATAAATCTGTGTATATATACACATGTGTATATATATATGTGTGTATATACACATGTGTATATATACATGTGTATATATACATGTGTGTATATATATGTATGTATATACATATGAGTGTATATACACATGTACATATATAGTATAGATACATGTATGTATATATACACATGAGTGTATATACACACATGTGTATATGTGTGTATATATACACACATGTGTGTGAATATACATGTGTGTGTATATACTCTT
>MU225513.1:6179335-6196047 GCA_018584345.1 Thuja plicata | reverse complement strand
ATTTTGGAGGAGCATTTGAGCATTTGAGCTTGGATATTGCAACTTCTCTCTTCTTGTCTCATTCTTTCTTGCATTCATGGCTCCTCATATAGATTAGAATCATGTTTATTTCTATAGATTAGATTTGTATTCATATTTCCTTTCATAGACTAATATGCATTGTTATCATATAGAGTAGATTTCATTTTTATGCATTTGAATCTCTCGTTTCATGGTGTATTTGCAATAGACACAACTAGGTCAATCTGAGGGCCTTCATTTTACATTTTTACACATCCATGACTAGAGAGCTATGGATCGATATTTGAGGCCTCATTCTTGAGCAACCTTGAATGCAATGATTCATATAAGTGTGACAATATTATAGCACACAACTATTGCTGAGTTTCTAAACAGATCATATGATAAAATAACAGACTCACATGATTATGAATGGGATGTCCTATCTGATGCTACCATGGACATTAAAGTAGATGTGATTCATAAGTTGGCACCGATATTTCAAAGAGGAGAGAGTTCTGACACTTCCCCTAACACTATTGTTGTTCCAGAAATAGATGAGATACCACTACCAAGAATTCTTGATGAAGAAACTAGTGTTTTACTAGTTCTAGAGGACATTATGAGACTACAAGCAATGAGTTCCATTTTGCTAAGAGAAGAAGAAGAAGAAAGATCAACTGATGAGTCACTAGAGTTAGGTCCACATATTACTAACAATGACCCTATTAATGACGATTTAACTCTTGATGATCTAAACACTCTAGAAGTTGACTTAACAGAACATGTCTTGTCAGTTAATAGTTTTGACGCTAACATGATGTTGTCCCTACCAAACTTTAAGTCATTATCCTTGATAAACCCTGACCTAATTGATTGGATGAATTTAGATCCTAATCCTATCATGAAATTCCCTAATGACTACACTTTGGCATGTTATCTAAATGCTTGTGAACCTTATCTTTCTTCCACCAATGTAAGGAGCGTGAACATGTCAAAGGAGGATATCAAGTTTCTCAGTCACAGATTTAAAAAATAAAAATAAAATAAATTGATGGTGAAAACCACGTTGTGGTAGTGTTAGATCCTAAATTAGTAAAAATAAAAGATGTTTATGATGGTGAAAACCTCCTAGAGGTGCCAAAAGATGGGATTCTTGATATCCTCCCTGAGCACTTTCAAGAAAGATCTTCAGTTTTGATAGAACCAACACAACCGGTTAACTTGGTAACCGCGGAAGTTCCTCAATTTGTTCACCTAGCACAATCCTTATCAGAAGAGGAGAAGACACAATTCACTGAGTTCCTGAAAGAGAAAATGATCAACTTTGCATGGTTTTACATAGATATGCCTGGACTAGATCCTGAATTAATAATGCACCATTTATCTATAGCTTCTGGGATCAAACCCGTGAAACAAAAACTAAGAAATATGCATCCTCATGTTGCATTACTGGTAAAAGCAGAGCTAGAAAAATTACTAAAAGTTGGATTCATAAGATTCATCGCTTACGTAGGATGGATTTCTAATGTGGTACCAGTATCTAAAATAGATAAATCTATCAGGATTTGTACATACTTTAGAGACTTGAACAAAGCATGTCCTAAAGATGATTTTCTACTACCAAACATTGATATGATCATAGATCTAATAGTAGGCTATCAAATGTACTCATTAATGGATGGTTTTTTGGGCTATAACCAGATTAAAATTGCTCCTGAAGACCAAGAGAAGACTGTATTTACATGTGCATGGGGAAATTTTTGCTGGAACATTATGCCGTTTGGATTAAAGAATGTAGGTGCTACATACCAAAGAGCTATGACTACCATATTCCATGATATGATACATAAAAACATGGAGAATTACGTGGATGATACCTTAGCAAAATAAAAAACAAGGACTACTCATATTGAAGACTTGTGGAAGATATTAGATTGCATGGAGCAATTTTAACTCAGGCTTAATCCAAAGAAATGTGCCTTTGGAGTTCAATCAGGAAAGTTGCTAGGGTTTATTGTATCAACAAAAGGAATTGAGGTGGACCCTGAAAAAGTTAAAGCTATACTAGAAATGACTCCTCCATGCAACATTAGTCAAATGAGGACATTACAAGGAAGACTCTAGTCAATCAGGAGATTTATGTCACAACTTGCAGACAAAGCACAACCTTTTACTAAATTTCTACGTAAAGGTGTTACCTTCAAATGGGATGAACATTGTGAAAATAACTTCAAAAAATTAAAAGAGTACTTGGCTACTCCTATTCTAATGGTATCCATTCATGGAAAGCCATTATTCCTATACATTTTAGCTATGACTACATCATTGGGAGTATTGCTGGCGCAAGAAGATGAAACTAAAAAGGAAAGAGCAATCTACTATATCAGCAGAACACTAGTATCTTATGAACTCAATTACAACATAATTGAAAAACTTTGCTTAGTAGTTGTCTTTGCATCACACAATTTGAGAAATTATATGCTATCACATACAGTAAAGCTCATTGCAAAGATAGATCCTTTGAAATACCTCTTAAGCAAGACAACATTAACAGGAAGACTAGAAAAGTGGGTCTTGATTCTGAGCGAATTTGACATTGAGTACGTGGATAGAAGGGCTATTAAAGGATAAGTCCTCGCATATCAATTAGCCGATTCACCATTGCAAGATGATGCACCTCTGACAATTGAATTTCCTGATGAAATAATAATGCATCTAACTGAACATCTGCGGAAGATGTACTTTGATGGTACTTTCACGCAGCAAGGTTCTGGAGTAGGAGTTCTCTTCATTACTCCCCAAGGCTAAAAGATTCCCAAGGAATACAAATTAATGTTTCCATGCACCAATAACATTTATGAATATGAAGCATTAGTGAATGGTCTTAAATTGGCTATGGAATGGAAGATCATAGAGTTACATGTGTATGGTGACTCCCAGCTTATTATTAATCAAGTGAATGGAGACTATCAGACTAAAGATGAAAAGATGATGCCTTATAAATAATTGTTTGATGACCTGAATAAGTACTTTGTCTTCGTCACATTCCAACAAATACCAAGAACAAAAAATAAAGCTACAGATGTTATGGCTACACTGGCATCCATGTTACAATTAGAAGAACATCAGTTCCGCTATGACTTCTTGGTGGAAGAAATATCCTACCCAAATTTTGATACCCTTGAGTACCAAATAATTTATGCTTTGAACACCCAAGACCAATAATGGTACGCCAAACTTATTTCCTATCTAATTGACCAAACTCTACTCGATGGTTTATCAAGGAGTGAAAAATGAGCCTTAATTAGGACAACATCACATTATGTTCTCATTACTAATAACTTATATAGATGAGGTCTCGATGGTACACTTCTTAGGTGTTTAGAACAAGAAGAGTCGGATCGTGCACTGAAATAAGTCTACGAAGGTGTATGTGGATCACACTCAAATGGTTTTTCCCTAGCTAAGAAACTGCTAAGAGTAGGCTATTATTGGCCCACAATGGAAAAATATGTCGTTATATTTTCAAAGATATGTCATAAATGCCAAACACATGGAATCTCATCCATACTCCTGCTAGAGAACTCATACCATTCATAACACATTGGCCATTTCAGCAATGGGCCTTTGATTTGGTTGGATAAATATATCTTGATTCTTCAAGTGGACACAAATACATCATTACGACCACTAAGTATTTCACTAAGTGGGTCGAAGCTATGCCACTGATCAAAGCCAGTACTGGTAAACAGGTGGCTATGTTTATCTTGAACTACATTATTTGTAGATATGGGATACCCTCTTCAATTGTAATAGACAATGGGGGCCAATTTAAAAACCAAGACATCGAAGACCTTTGCAGATAGTTTCACATTACTTAGCATTGTTCCTCAATCTATTATCCTCAGGGTAATGGACAAGATGATTCATCTAACAAAAACATTCTTAAAATCCTACACATAACTATGAGTAAGTCTGACAGAGACTGGCATTTACAATTAAATCTGGCACTTTGGGCCTATAGAACAAGAATTAGAACACCAACTAGAGCCACACCATTTTCCTTAGTCTATGGCACTGAGGAAGTATTACCTATTGAGGTTGAAATCCCATCTTTGCGGGTATCTTTACAAGTTCTTGTTACTAATGAACAATACTGCATTGATAGGGTAAATTATTTAGACTTACTTGATGAGCGCAGGCAACAAGAATTTGATTATCTGAAAGTGTACCAAAAATGCATGTCAAAAGGGTACAATAAAAAGGTCAAACCATGACACTTTCAAGTGGGGGGTCTCATTCTGAAAGAGAATCCTAAGAATTAGCCTAACAGAGAACAGAAAGGAAAGTTTGAACCAAATTGGCTGGGATCTTATGTCATTACTGCAACTTTTGGGACTGGAGCTTATCAGTTAGCTACACCTAAGGGAGATGTTCTTCCTGATCCCATCAATACTCTAAATTTGAAGTGGTTCTATGCTTGATATCTTGCTAGCAGAGCCTATGCAATGAAAATCTCAGAAAATACCCAAAAAATTAGAAAATTGATCCTGAAGAAATGCAAAAATAGTGGAAAAAGTCCTATAAAAATTGTATCCTTGGTGAAAACCTGGCAAACAGGCACCTTGATACTACAAAAAAAATTAAAAAATTAAAAAATTAAAAATAGCAAAAGAAAATTGAAAAAGAGAAAAGTGCCTTGATGAAAACCTAGCAAACATGCATCTTGGTAGCAAAAATAAAAAGCTTTGTCAAGTGGTGAAAACCTGGCAAACAAGCGTCACTCAAACTCTGTGCTCTATCTATCAAAGCACTAATGACACTAAACCTTCATACTCGCACCTATGCTATTTGGTGACTCTGATTCCTTACAAATGTCCTAGTCTTGCTTGGGATTTGTCTGCAATTGCATCTTAAGAATAGTCATTCTGCACTGGGGGCATCTTTGCTAGCATGGTCAGTTCACGTCTGCTAGGTTGTCCTAAGCATCTTGTCTAGGATGGTTTTCCTTTCAAAACATTATTTCTCAATACTTGCACTTAAATTTCACTATCACAAACAAAGGTGTTTCTTCAACACCACCTACCTATAACAGACATCAAACTAGTGTTTCTCAACACTTTAATCAAGAACTTAAATGAACTAGTGTTTTTCAACACTTTACACAAAAAAATGCACTAGTGTTTCTCAACACTTTAATCAACCAGTGTTTCTAAACACTACATTGGATTGCAAAACTGACAAAGTTAATCTCGCATATCCTCAGACATGAAAACATATTGCTTAAATTTCAAATTTTGATTGACGAATCTCTATTTCGCTTGACAAATAAATCAAGAGTATTTCTCAATACTACTTAAACACATAGTTTGATCTTGGCTTGGTTATGATTCTTTTATGTTCCCATGATGTTTCATACTAGGGACATCTAAGCAGTTATAAATTTTCTTTGATTGATTATCAATGGATGATTGTTATGTCTTTCGAGTTACTCCATGGAATCTATTCAAAGACAAAGAGTCACAAGGAAAGGGGGCATAATATTTTCTTGGTTTTCTGCGTATGGTGATTGTTCCAAATGATCCTATAGATTTCACCTAACTTGGATGTTTATGGTAAGGGCTACCAACATGAGTGGATAGATGCATATATCTCGATCCTTGTTATGTGTAAATTACGGTGAGGTTGAAACAAAATCCTTGTCTATTTTCTAAATTAGATTCTCACTAAGGTGTATGCTACATGATGTACCCAAGGATATGAATTTTTCAAGGTCATTACGGGTCACATATCTTACATTACACTTGAACATAAACTGATTCTTAATAGTAAAAGGAGATAACTAACTTGTCATCCTGGCTTCTATGCCTTGATGCCTAAGTTCATTTTCGACATTGCATCCAATACACATAGTATTCATACTTTCACCAGTGGGTATTAGTGACAGTTGTACTATCCAGTGATGTCCGTTACAAAAATAACCAATGATGATGAAATTCTACAATGTATACAAATTAGTGATAGTCCTAAGAGTCTGCATGTAGATGCATTTAGAGATTGCATGATTCATTTGAAATAACAACATAAAAAGGACTCCAGCTTAAAATGATTTCTTGATTCATCCTAAATCCAAGATAACTACATAATCTATATTACTGGTATCAATGATTCCCGAACTATCAAAATTTAATTTTGTTCTTCTCTGATTAACCAGAAATGAAATCAAACTCACACTTTTAAACATGATTAACTTGATAAAATTGTGTTTTCTCTAAACACACCTTCATTTCTCCACTTCTTCTAAATTGATTCTTTCTTGATTCAATTGATTAGTTCAAGTGATACATCATTCTATAGAGGGATTTATTCTTTTCCTTTGATTTCATTCCTGAGGGGGCATGCTCACACTAAAATCAATCAAATTCTTTCTCGAAACAACATTAAAATGACTTTGTTATCAAACAAACTAAAGACATGATAGTTCCTTGACTAAGTCAGGACTATTGGATTGAAGGCTTCAGTTCTCACAAGCTAGATATCCCATGTCTACTTTTATCAAATTCTTATTAAAGCTCCTGGCAGCTTTGTACTGACCTTCGTTCGATCAAATTTGAAGTCAGTATTATCAATTTTTGGATGACAACCAAGTTCAGAATTGGTATCTTCAAGATCTTTGCTTATTGACCTTTGTTTGGTCAAGTTCAAAGTCAATTCTATCAGTTTATCTCAATCAAGTGCGAGACTGATCTCATCAGATGTTTCATTGGATCAAGTGCGAAATTCTCAAACTTTATGAAGTCAACATCAAAAACTTTCTTTGAATCAATGTGCTGCTCGCACATCTATTCAAAGAGGGGCAAATGTAACCACCCTAATTTAGTCTGCTCTGACCATAGACCCTATTTTCCCTAAGCGTGATCATACCCCTAATTATGTCAAGACAATTCTTTAATTTATTAGCATAATTCATTAAATCAAATTTAATCTCCTAAGTGGTTGTAATCACCAAATCAAATTAATTGCCTTAGCCAATTAAATCTATTAAATCAAAATAATTGAATTAAATAAAAAACAATTCAATATTAAAACAATTCTAAACATGGTTAAAGTAATTAATAAAAGGGAATTAAATAAATCCTCAATTTCCATTTACAAAAGGGAAAAGTCAATTCCCTAACCAATGGGAGTGAAATCACTTGGATCACCTCACATGGATCACCAAAGATTCAATCTCCGCCTCTCTTCCACTTTCAATCTCAACCTCTCATTCACCTAATTCTTCTACAAATAGAATGAATTTTAAGCTCAATGGGCCCCTAATTTTAGAAGTAACCTTATGCTGCTAGCATTCTTAGAAATCTTTATGCATTTTAGAGTAAATCTTGATTGCATTGTTATAATCTTCAAATTGAAAGTTAAAATGAACCATTTCTTGAGCATATAGGCTATTTTCTTTGAATCTTTCATTCTAAGTTGTATATGTCACTCATTAATGCATAATCTGAGGGCAATTATAGCATTCTTCACACTCCTCTTAGATAGGAAGCAATAAGTTGGTTTTAGTGTTTGATTTGATAGCTTCTTCTTTGTTTTGCACTAATGTAATGACTTATTGAAGTGTTGTGTTGCAGCTTGCAAGAACCACAAAATACATACACATATATAACATGTTCATTTTCATATTATTTCTTCTTCATGTGTAGTACATATGTACCATTTATGTTTATGGAATCATTGCATATTTTTTGTTATTGAAGTGTCACATTTATTGTGTTTCAATAATTTTTAATGTATTTGGAAATATCTGTTATTTTTCCATATTATTTGATGTTTTTCAATAACGTGTTTCCTATTTGTATCTCCATGATGAGAGAGACAATGTTTCATGTATCTCCATGATGAGAGAGACAATGTTTCATTATCAAAACCTTTATAGAAAGTCACAATCCTTCTATGGTCATTCACAACTGGTGTAGGAGCACCTAATGGATTGTAACCCTCCAAAAGGAGGCCCAAATAATGCAGAGACTCAAGGCTCAAACAAATGGAATAACACATTGACCTTCTTACACAACACCCAAAAATTATATTTGGAAATTACTGTCAAGACAGACCTACAAGACCTTTGTGTATTTGATGTAGATCCACAAGGTTCCAATCATAAAACTCACCCACAAGGTCTTCTTAGAATAATGTCCTACTTGGTGACCCAAGGATTAACACAAAACTAGGACCAAATTCATGTTTGCATTCATGGTTACAAAGATTGAATAAAAGAACAACATGATCGCAAAGACACAATACTCTTGATCAGTAGGATAGTAGGTAACAATGGAACAATGGTTCAAATTAGCAACCTAAATCATTCATATGACAGTGCCAACACATGGACTTGACAAGCATTTGACACTTGGGCTTGGAATACCTTCTTCATCACAGAGACACCAAATTTCTGCCAATAGACACAATATCCCAATCAAAGATCACCATCAAATTTTAGAGCATCCAATGGCCTATAAAAACACAGAGTTATAGAATTTTTGCATGGTGGATCATATGGGAAATTGTCCAATTTGTTACCAAACCCTTCACAGTGAAGGTTTTAAGACTGTTTTGAAAGAATTTGTTCAAACTAACTTCATCCTCCATGATAGAGGCTCCAACCACTTCTAGAACAAATTAAAATCATCATTCTTAAGATCTCTATAGATTTGGGGTCGAGATGAATCAATACCAATCCAATACAAACTTATGATCAACAAAATAAATGTATAAGCACATTACAAAAATCAAAATTTTATTAACTTATCCTCCTTCCAAACACAATGATTAACCATGTTGATTCATCCTAGACCCAAAGAGGATTTTTAGACCTTGGATAGACCTGTCCCAACTATTTTTAACCAATTTTTAAACGAATTGGTCATTGGAGAACAAAGTTGTAACTTTTTACACAAAATTGCAAAAGTTGTTAGCAACTTTTGAGCAATTTTGATAATATTTTCATTTTTCAACCAAATGACTCCCTATAAACCTATGAATTCTCAAACATGCCATATATGGCCTAAAACCATGAATTACATCATTTTATTGACATTTGGGAACCTCTAGAGATGTAGACCATAGTTGACCCACTCAGAACCTAGTTGGCGTAAAGGTGACAAAATGTTATAGCGGACTTACAAAATTGTGTGTTCTCTATGGGAATGAGCTTCCACCACAAAAACATTTGGTTGGGAATTTTTATCCAAGGCATGGTCCATTTTTTTCTCCCCACTCGCCGGAATGATCGACGCCATACCCTACCAACAGAGTCCTTTAGGTGCACTAAGTGCACAAAAGTGACGATCTTTGTCAAGGTATTTATGTCAATTTAGAGCACTTGTGTATGATTCATCTGAATATATAGGATCATGAGAGGCCCCTATACAATAGCATATCTCAAATTTTCAATACTCCAAGTGGTTTTTTTAGGGCAACAATTTTTCTGTTGATGCAAAAATCGTCAGAGACATTCAATGGAAAAGTGCAAGGTAGCCCAAATCTCTGTCCATTCTTTGGGGGCACAAACCAACACCACCAACACATTTTGTAGGGTCAATTTACCCAATTAATGGTCTATTTTTGGATCCCCACTTTCCAGAATGCTCGGCACCATACCCTATCGACAGTGTCCCTTACATGCGCTAAGTGCACAAAAGTGACAAACTTTTTTGGGGTATTTCTCTCAATCTGGGGCACCTACGTATGAACCGTTTGAAGATGTAGGACCATGATAAGCCCATATAAAATAGTTTATCTCATATTTTCAACACTCCAAGTAGCTTTTTTAGGGCAGGGATTTTTCTGTTGATGCAAAAATCGTCAAAGGTATTCAATGGAAAGGTGCAAGGTAGCCCAAATCTATGTTCATTCTTTGTGAGCACAGACCACCACCACCAACACATATAATAGGGATATTTTACCCAATGCATGGTCCATTTTTTACTCCACACTTGTCAGAATGGTCGACACCATATCCTACTGACTGTGTCCCTTAGGTGCCCTAAGTGCACAAAAGTGACAAACTTTGTTGGGGTATTTATCCCAATCCAAGGCACATACTTATGAACTGTCTAAAGTTGTAGGTCCTTGAGAGGCCACTCTACAATATCCTATATCATATTTACAAGACTCCAAGTGGTTTTTATAGGGAAGCGATTTTTTCGTTGATGCAAAAACTGTTAGAGGTATTCAATGGAAAGTGCAAGGTAGCCCAAATCTCTCTTGGTTCTTTGTGGGCACAAGCCACCACTACCAACATGTTTTATTGGGCATATTTACCCAAGGAATGGTCCATTTTTTGGCTCCACACTCGCTGGAATACTCGACGCCATACCCTACCGGTTATGTCCCTTAGGTGTGCTAAGTGCATAAAAGTGATGAACTTTGTCAGGGTATTTCTCTCAATTCAGGGCACCTGCGTATGAACCATCTAAATATGTAGGACCATGAGAGGCCCCTTTAAAATAACCTATCTCATATTTTCAAGACTGAAATTAGTTTTTTTAGGGCAACAATTTTTTTGTTGATGCAAAAATTGTCAAGGGTTCTCAATGCAAAGGTGCAAGGTAGCCCAAATATATGTCCATTATTAACATGTAGTAGGGATGGTTTACCCAAGGCATGGTCCATTTTTGGCTCCCCACTAGCCAGAACGCTCAGCGCCATACCCTACTGGCAATGTCCCTTAGGTGCCCTAAGTGCACAAAAGTGACAAACTTTGCCAAGATATTTATCTCAATGTGGGGCACCTGTGTATGAAGCATCTAAAGCTTTAGGTTCATAAGAGGCCCTTATAAAATAGCCAATCTCATATTTTCAATACTCCAAGTGATTTTTTTTAGGGCAACAATTTTTCTGTTGATGCAAAAATCGTCAAAGGTATTCAATGGAAAGTTTCAAGGTAGCCCAAATATCTCTTGGTTCTTCGTGGGAACAAAATGCAACCACCAACACATTGGATGGGAAGGTTAACCCAAGGAATGATCCATTTTTGTCTCCCCACTTTCAAGAATGCTCGACGCCATACCCTACTGACAATGTTCCTTAGGTGTCCTAAGTGCACAAAAGTGACAAACTTTGCCAGGGTATTTCTCTCAATCTAGGGCACTTGTGTATGAATTGTTTGAAGTTGTAGGTCTCAGAGAGACCCCTCTATAATAGAATATCTCATATTTTCAATAATTCAAGTGGTTTTTTTAAGGCAGCAAGTTTTTTGTTGATGCAAATATTGTCAGAGACATTCAATACAAAGTTGCAAGGCAACCCAAATCTCTGTCTGTTCTTCATGGGCACAAATCACCACCCCCAATATGTCTGGTATGGATGGTTTACCCAAGGCATGATCCACTTTTGGCTCCCCACTTGCTGAAACGCTCGATGCCATATCCTACTGGTAGTGTCCCTTAGGTGGATTAAGTGCAAAAACCATCAGAGGCAACTTTGAGGCAACTATGGACCATTTTGGGTAAATCATTGTAATAATTCATGTTTAAGAAGTTATAGGTTGATAGGGATTCAATTGATTGAAAATTTAAAAATTGTCAAAATTGTTCAAAAGTTGTTATGGCAACTTTTGCAATTTTGTGGAAAAAGTTGCAACTTTGCTCCCAACAATGAATTGGTTTAAAATTTGGTAAAAAACATTTGAGGTAGGTGTATCCAAGGTCTAAAGATCCTCTTTCAATCAAGGATGAACCAAAATTGTGAATGGTTGTGTTTGGAGGCTTGTATGGAGACTCCAAATGACAAAAGGTGATGAAACAAATTGTAATTATTCCAAAATATTCTTTTCCATTTGAATATCAAGGAATGTGTATTGTTTTTATCTCTGTTATTGAATATTGTTTTTTGACAGATTTAAAAAACTTTGTACATCATAGTTAGGATTGGTTTCTTTCTATGTTGGAATCTTCTCGTGTTTTGTAAACACCTAAAGGGGCTTGTATCTATTTTTTTGAATCCAATTCCATGTTTTTGAGAAACATAGAAGCCTTTTTACATTGTGTTGAAGGAGATCAATAGAGGATGATCTTGTAGAGACCTTGTAAGTATGATTTTGTATTGAACTGTCAAAGGGTGTTGTTACCAAACAAAATTAGGGTGTGTGTAGGTGCATTTCAAGTCACTCTAAAGATCTAATGCCTTCATTACTGTATGGGTCTATCATACTGAGGGTTGGAGGTCCAAAGTCCAAGTTACACATGTCTTGTTGTGCATGAGAAATGACACCATTATATGGATGTGTATGTTGGAAAGTGGTTCATTCAGGAGTGTTATGGAACATTTGAGAGTTGTCATTTATGGAAACATATATGGTATGGATGATCGCTTGGAGTGGAACATAGTTTTGGAGTTTGGAATTTCAAAATGACTAAGTACAAGAAGCAAAATTACAGAGTATGGAAGTACAGTTTTGATCAATGAAGATAGTATATAATGAATGGTGACATGCGAGCTTAGAGGAAGCTATTTTGGGATATGTATGACTTTCTATTAAGGTCTCTTGAGTTTTGGTATTGATCGCAGTAAGATACATATAGTTGAAGACATGTGAAGACAGAGTAACAGTGATACATGGCAGATGAACAGTCGCGATGATTAAGGGAGTATGACGTGAAGTCCAAACGTGCTAGGTTGGATTTGGATTGTGGATTACCTATGTTTTGATAGTGTATGGTCGCCAAATTGGTAATTACTTTTTGCATAAGTATTAATTATATTTTATGATGTAATTGGAAACCAACTAGGTAATGAAATAAGATATATATATGGAGAGTTTTTGAGAAGCGAAGTGTGACAAGTGTGTGATGAGTATATGTGGAAAATGAGATTATGTGGATGTGATGCATGGATGCATTGTGATGTCAGAATTAGATAGATAGTGATGTGAGCTACAACTAGAACTACCTAAGCATAGCAGATGCTTGTATTGTTCATTCTTGAGAAAGCATTATAACAGACTTATAATTCTAATTATATGAGCAGTGAGCTCAGTATACCATTAATAGGTTTTTGTATTCCTCTAACAAGGAAATGTGATAATGTAATATTCAGCTCCTAACAAGGACATAATACTTTTAGTGCATATTTGTGGGTACCATCCCCACTGGGGTTTTCCCTTGGCCAGGGTTTCCTCAACAATAATTCATGGTGTTATGAGTTATGTGTTGTGTATTTATGTTCTTTTCATTTCAGTATCTATTTGGTTAAGTTGGAAATTAATTGGTTCATGTTTAAGGTGTTGTAATATTGATTCACCCCCCGTCTCAGTATTACTTAATCCTAATAGTGTAAGGCTACAAGTTTAATACATTGATTTAATGTTCTCTTCTACTCCAAAAGGTCAAGAGTGATTTAATCAACAAATTATAAGAGCTAAAATAAAATAAAAAATTATGATACAAAAAAGACATTATAAAAGATTCATCAACACAATAGTGTGAAATCCTATTAGAGGTTGTTATTTTCTCATTTGACTTCAAAAATAGAAATTCAATACACCATCTACAAAGTCATCAATGCTGACAAAAAATAATGGATCCTCATGTCTTTATGTTTTCTTGTTTCATCATGTACAAATACATCCTATATCATAAATACATAAATGATATCAAAATCCTAGATACAAAACTATTACATTTTGGTATGATATTTATGCTCCTTAATGTATAGCTCCAACCATTAGTACTCTCGATGACACCTACATTGCAATAGTGTACAAAATATTAGTATTAGAGAAATAATACTAACTAAATGGTGAGACAAACAGTTAAAGTAAGATATACTCCAAAGCACGTTAGAGGAATCTTGTACGTCTATCATATTTGTAATCCTTGCGTTCCCAAGGCACGAGAACACTAAGTTTATTGAGAAAATAACATGTTTATAAATAGAAAAACATTATGAACATGGTGAGCCTATGCATAATGAACTTTACCATCATTTTACAGTATGAGCTAATTAAGTGTGCTTGAATCTTCTATATATTGTATTTGTATCTAACTGCACTTACAATCCATGAGAGAACAACGTTTATTGACCAAAAAGAATGAATAAGTACACATAATGAACATAATGAATCAAAACATAATAAATGTAATAAAACTTATTGTCATTTTGTATGACCTATTTAACTGTGCCTGAAGGAACATCTCTCTCCTTGGGGGTATCCAATATTGCTTCATGGTTAGCATTGCACCTTAACATTTTATGTTATAACAAGTGTGAACACATGAGAATGGTTTTGTGCTTCTCATAGTCTTCAAATGAAGACATGTCATTCTTTCTAATCATGTATGTTCACAACCATGTTCCCGTAATAACAAATGAACTAGTAGGATACGTGAACCCGTCATCATTTGTCATTGGTTTGCAAGCTTATGCTTTCCTTGTACACAAAGTGATAACCAGTAATATGATCTCTCATCATTCCCCTGTGGTGCAACCAATGCAAAAACATGTCATGGTTGTAGAAGATTTGAAAGATGGTCGTACTCAGGTGAACTTTCCATGTCATCATTTCTTAGGGAGATTGTTTGAGATAAAGGAGTTAGATACTATGGAACACATGAATCCAACCTCTCACTTGACTCACACTAATCCCAATCACAATAAAATACCTGGGATAGAAACAAGCCAATTCTCATGTCAAAATGGTACATGTAGTTGCATATGAGATTTGAAATGAATGCATATTTGAAGAATCTCTATCTGTCTAACAATCTAATCTGTCTCCTAGTGTGCTCTCCTCAACCAACCAAAAGAATTTGTACACTGCTAAATCGAGAGTACTTTGTGAGAATGTTGAACTACACCAATCCATAATAGAATGAGCATCACAAAGTTCTGCACCTAAAATCCTTAATTGTTCCTTAACTAGAGCTCTCTTCACAAACACATCCGCTCCATCATGATCCCCTTTCCCATGCTTGACCTAAAAAATAATCCAAATATGAGGTGCACCCCTCTCTACATGCATTCTACTCAACCAATAAAAACATACGAGCATTCTTGAATCGACCAGTGTAGTTATCTGACTAAAGGAGATGTTTATCCATTGCAATATCATTTTCCTGCAAGAACTCAAAAAAAATCTCAAAACAATGTTGGAAATACTCATAAGAGTGAGATCTATAATCTCTAATTTAAAAATGGTACTCTTTGATTATCTTTTGGTCATGTTCTGTACTATTAGGAGAATGTCTATATGTTATGTGGACAAAATTGGCAATCTGAATGAAATTGTAATATTGAGATTTCACCTCATTTTGTGGCTACAATGTGTAGTTATCTACAAATTCAACCACCAATATAATAGTGTCAATCAAGAAAGAGTTCTTACACATCCTGAATTGTTGATCCAACCACTAAGACCTGTGACTATGCCTTGCATACTTGTAAAAAATATTTTTCTTGAAATCTTTAACAAAATCAGCAACATTGTATTCTTTTGTAACCAAATCGTATCTAGATCCTTCACCTCCACTCTTCAGAGTATATTTGACCATCTCATATTGTTGATCCACTAAGAGGGGGGAATCAGACAAAATCAAACTTAAATACTTAAAACTTATCTCGTTGATTCACTCGGTAGAACTGAATATAGTAATAACCAACTCACCAAATAACTTAATAACTTAAACAACCATCTCACCAAATAACTTAATAACTTAAACAACCATACATCTCATAATATGACAATCAATCATTCAAACTCAATTAACACAAGATTTAACGAGGAAAACCAATATGGGAAAAAATTCTGTGGGAATTGTGACCCACAATTAAAAAAATATACCTTTCTAAAGTACACTCAGTTAAGAACTTATCCTGTTAAAGATTACAAACACATTTGCTAGATGTAACCCTGTTAAGGGATTTACCCCAGATCTGTTAAGATCTTCACCCTATTAGGAGTGGCCTTTCTAGAGGACTTTAAACATTCTTTTGGAATGTCACCTACGTCTAGGATTTACAAATAGGACTATTAAATCCACTCGGTTATGAGATTTTCTCTGTTACAAATGCTAATAAGTGTTAGGAATAATAGTCCACCAACACAACTGAGAGGGGGGGGGGAATTAGTTGTGAGACAGATTATTAAATGTTAATCTTTATAAACAAAAACTTTAATCCAAATGATAACACAGTAAATGCCAACACAATAACACAATCCTTTGTTGTCGAGGAAACCCTGTTAAAGGTAAAGCCCCGATGGGAATTAGCACCCACAAATAATGTATTGAGAGTATAGTATCTTTGTTAAAATATTTATCCATGTTATAAGTGTAGACACCCTAAAATGGACAGGTTTTGCGATTTTACATTAAAATACTAATTTTCCATCTATTAATTAATGGTTTTTTAATCATTAATTAATCATCTATCTTCTTCTAAATACATTTCCCAAATCATCTAATCCAATTCCCAAAATTAATTAAATAATTAATTTTATTTAATTAATTAAGCTTTAATTGATTACTTATCATTATTTAATTAATTAAACTCAATTTCCTATAGTTTAAATTCAAATATTTAAACTTACTAATTAAATTCTTCTAATTAAATTAATTTCAATTAAATTAATTTAATTTCATCAAATAAAGCAATTCTTAATTAAAAAGAATTCAATTATCTCACATGTTGAAAACAATTATTAAATAAAT
>MU225513.1:6125037-6147601 GCA_018584345.1 Thuja plicata | reverse complement strand
GGTTGTATTTATAATATTTATTTATTTTAAAATAAATAAATTAATATTAAAAAAAAAAAAAAAAACAATTATTTTTATTTATTTTGAAGAAAGAAAAACAAAAAAGAAAAAAAGAAAAAGAAAACGAGACTGAGGGCCACATAACCTCATTACTAAGATTTACTTTTATTATTTATTTTAAATAAAGGTTAAGTTGAAAATGAATTTTGTCTATCTTATTTATTATTTATTTAAAATTTGATTAGATTAATAAGTTTAAAATTTATTTTTATATTAGTTTATTTATAAATGTTTATAGTTAATATTTATTAATTGTTAATGTAGATTAATTTATATGATTTATAAATTGGTTTATATTAATTTTGTTAAATTTTTTACTTTTAAATTATATTTGATTAATATTTTGTTTAATTAAGTATAATCTTTAGGTTATAACATAAATCGGTAAGGACTTATATTTTAGATTATATATTACTTTTAAAATTAAATTTATATTTAAATTTAAGAGTTCAATTATGAGAAAGAGATTTGGAATATATTTATAAGATCTTAAGTTAATAATAATAGATTGGAGATTATGGATAATTTAATTAACTCATAATTAATTTGGGCTATGTCTTAATGTTAATTATATTATTTGATCATAAGATAGTTTATATATGGATATATTATTTTAATTGGAGTTTTATTTTGCCTTTATTGTGATTAATTGTCATTATGGGTAGAGTGATGCCCTAAGAGGGATTTTGTCTTCTGGGACTTGAATTATTCTATGATTTTATCTCTTTACTACTTGGGTTTATGTTGTGGGAATTTATAACTATTTTCATATCTTGATTGGTTCTTGTATTGTTTTGTACATCTATTGCTAATGTTGTATATTCTCTGAGTCTCTGATCATTTTGTTATTTAACCACGAAAAGGTGACGACCATTTTTTTTGTTGAGTCCTAATTATCTTGGTCACCTTGTTTTTACTATTATTGTAGTGCCCACTCATAATTTACTTTTCAATATTGATGCCAGAATATTTTGGTTATTTTCATGATGATTATGCATATGTTAGGATGATTTTACTCACCCCATACTTGCATGTGTATGGTTGACATATATCTTTTACATTACTGTGTGGCATGTTTATCTTACATTTCTGTATGATGTGTCTGATGTGGTAGAGGACAGAGACGTAGTTACTTGCATTGTGAGATCCACATGATCGAATGATCCCTATCATTGTCTGTTTTATATATTATGTACATGCTCGACTTTGTGATGCAAGTTTGCAGGTACCGGGCATTAACTTCCCTGAATTGCTAGGATGAGCGTGCCCTATCACAATATCTCAATGGTAAGAGGGGAGAGATAACAAATAGGTCTGAATCCCAACTTCAACCATTATTGTCCTGAAATAGTGGACAAGTATCTTATTTTCTACCTTTCAAATTCATCAAGGTAACGTCATTCGTGAACCATTCCTTTGTGCTTCTTTGTGGTATTTTGGATTTAGTCGATTTTGTCGTCATGTTGTTTGGTCATGTGGTTTGATGTGGGTTTGGTGTTATTGGTTAAGTGATTTATGAGATTAATTATATAATTAAATAATTAAATCTTATTACTTTAGAAATATTAAATATAATGTTATTTAATTAATAAAAATTAATTAAATACATGTGTTAATTAAAAAGACTTAATTAAAAAGTCTAATTTAGAAAATAGAGGATTTAAGTAATTATTAAATCCAAAATTGAAACTTAAAGCATAATTAATGAATTGATATTTAATTATTAATTTGCATGTATTAATATGCTAAAATATTAATTGTGAATTAAATATTATTATGCAATTAAAGTTGCACATTCTTTTATTAAAATTAAAATAAAATTTTAAAGTAAAGTCGAGTTAAAGTTGTTAACTTAAAGTGCATGTAATTATTAATTATTAATTAAATTAATTCTTTTTACTCAATTTTACAGTTGAGTTCTGATTTGAGTTATTAGTTGTGTTTTTTGTTAGGGTTGCATGAGTTTTGAAAACCCTAGGTTGAGTAGGCTTTCCTTTATTAGGATTCTTTTGGTCATTATTGCACACACAGGTGGCACAAGTTTTTACAAGTTTTTGGCTCTGGCTTGGATTGAAGGAATTGTTGAAAGCTTAAGATTTTCAGGGTTTTGGATTGTTTTTTATGGCTTCTGTCAATTGATGGTTTGAGGTAGGGTTTGAATCCTTTGATATTTCAGTACTCAGATCCCCATCTTCTATGCATCTAAAATACTGAAATCCCCTTTGTGTGTACTTCCTTGTCTGTTGTGTGTTGTTAAAATTTTAAACTATGGTTATTGTATGACATGTGGGTTTTCCTTTCCCGTCAGATCTATGTTCTAGGTATTAGGGGTTTCTTTACAAAATTATGGCATCAAATTAGATAATGGGGTTTTAAGATTTGTGATCAAAACAATCCTCAATTGTATTTGGTAACGTTAGAAAAAATAAAATTTAATCTATTAGGGTTTCAATAAAAATGTCAGTTTCAAAAGGGTTATTATTATTTTCTCAATTAGGATTTTGGGGGTGATGTGCTTTTATCAAAGATATGGATTTCATATCTTATTTTTCAAATTAACAACATTATTGCCTACAAATCTAGATATGCATGGAAATATATGAAAAAGGGGGATAAATTACATGCTTTATTATTTAAGTAATTTAATATGATTGCATGTAGATCTACGATTGCATGTAGATCTACGATTGCATAGTAAAATATAAAATGAGGATAAATGCATGTTCTCTTTTTTATTATTATTTTTTTAAAACAAAAGTGGACTTGCCACTATATTTATTTATTTATAAATTTATTCGTAGACTCATCAGGGAAAGAATTAGTAAAGAAAATCCTGAATCCTTGTCCAATACATATGAATAGGCAAAGCATATGTTCCTATAGAAAACCTAACTGATTACAAAAAAGTATCGTATAAACATCAGATATACGACATTATCCAATAACCTAAATTCCATTGAATGTAACAAGAAGACTGCACAATTAACCCCCAAAAATATCCACAAGCAAAAAATCTGACCTCACAAGCTACAAACCCAAAAATGAGTCATTAACTAAAATGATCTTAGACAACCTGAAGAGGATCCAAAAATTCAAAACCCTACTAACTATTAATCATTCCTCCATGTCCAGTGATTTGACCTGTAGACTAACTGTATGTCCTTAGGCTAAACCCCAAGCCTCCTCCCAACCATATGGAGGAGCATTGGGAATGTCTATAACCCAATCGTCATTATAATTTGAAGTCTGACCAGACAAATTCTCTTGCAGATCGTGACCTTCAATTGGAGAGGTGCCCATTGAAGATGGAAAATTAAGATCTAGAGCAGTCAACGGAATAAATTTTAACTCTAATCTATTTGCTAGAATCATCGACTGAAGGAGTGGCCGTGGGGAAATATTGGGAGTACCTAGAAGGTCAAGCATGATGCTTACAATTCTTTTGATATTAGCCACAAGCTCCTTACCCAGTTCCTTAGCCACGACTTATATAGTGGATTTTACAATCCAAAAGCTATGTCACTCCAATGCCTTCTTGATACCATCGTATACCATCATATGCTCATGTTTGGCCAGCAACAAATACCGAGGAAATAAACCTCCCACAAAAGTGCACCCATCCAAAGGTCATACTTGTCTAGAGCCAACATTAGCCTGTTGTCCATGATGAATTATGGTCGAACCACCTTGTTTTTAATTAGCACCAGTAAATTGACAGATTGCAACAAATCCATTGAATTAGACAGAAAAATAAACACTAATTATGAAGGGAAGATAACTTGCTTAGATCTCGACATTAACATATGTTCCCCAATTACCTTTTGAATGACCCTGCTAATCACCAGAGAATGAAAAACAAAATAGAGTCAAGTAGATTGTCATATATCTTAGCAGGAAGTTGAACCTCTATTTACCTAGGAAGAAGAAAGACTCTATAGTTTTGTAGTAGCAATGTGTCATGTAGAAGACAATAGGAATCACAACGTGGGAACAAGACTGGAGCGAGCTCCATATTGCATACCTAACACACTATAACAATTATAGAATAGACATAGTTTATATCCTCTCCTCCCAATGAGGTATTCATAACAAGCATACTAAAGGTCTCATAAAATCTCCATCATTAAGTGGCGATGTATCAGATACCCTATCTCAAACCTCTTCGCACACTTTCAAGTTAAACCAGGACTCCATAACTTTAACACACTTAGAGATAGAGTACTTTAAATCTCCGTGTGGCAACAAACCTTATGACAAGAATAATGACGGTGTGTTGTTGATGTGCCAGTGCGTGAGGTGGGCTGGGCTTATTGCAAGTAAACATTTAATTTCACCCCGTATACTGCTACAAGGTACCACCGTGTGAGGTGAGCTAAGATAGTGGCACTTTAAATCTGAGATACTTCGTACTAGTATGAGAGAAATAACAAAAACAAAGATGATAATCTTACTTCACACACTACATATTGTCTATAATACTACATGCATCAATGACATGATATTCAAAAACACTAGTCCATGTCATCCCCCATAACATACATTGAAATGAACTCATATACTCCCCTGTTTTAATTTTTATTGATTGCAATCACTTTTTGCATCTCAATATCCTTCATGATGATGTCTCTTGGATTTAGAGCATCATGTTCCAAACCTTCACATCCCAAATTTGCTAAATAGTCTGCTAGGGCATTTCCTTCATGAAGAGTGTGTAATATATAAAACTCTTTAAAAGAGTCTAGGAGATGCCCAAATTTATTGAAGGATATATGCTAACTTCCAATTGTGTGATTCTCGTTTTATATAGGCATTGATAATAACCATGGAATCACCTTCCACATAAATAAAATGAAAGCCACCTTGCTTTTCCAAGACTAATCCAGCAAGCAGAGCATGCGCTTCAGCCATATTATTTGTACTTGGAGGAAGGAGGATGATTTAATAGCAAGTACTTCACCATGATGGTCTCTGATACATACTCCTACTCCTGACCTTCCAGGGTTGCCCCAAGAGTATCCATCAAAATTAATTTTGATGATCCCAAAGACAAGAGGAATCCAGTTAACGGATTCTCTACCTTGTGAGGATTTTTCTTGGGCTTGATGACACCAACTGATAGGCACATGAGTACCTTTCAAATTATGAATGATAGCACTATCCCAATTGGATAAAACTGGATTATATTTGACTTTTGTATGACTAGCATTGGCCACTTCAGATATAGTTATTTCATTACCTATGATAACAGATTCAAATGAGGAAGGATTTTGACAGAATATTCTCTTATTACGTTCCCACCATAATACCCACACCACTAAAGTCGGGATACATTTTCATAGACTAGAAAAGAAGGATTTAGTGTATAACTCTGACCACGATTGGAAAAGATCCCATAGTTTATTAGGAAGATGAGTGAGATATTGTAATTTACCAAGAAGAAGCAGCCAGCATTGCTGCGCAAAAGTGCATTTCAAGAATAAATGGTCCACATCTTCAAGTTCTTGAATAAGCAGTTAAATGGCTAGAAAATATGAAATTTAGTTAATATATCACTTGTTATGACCTTTTTTAAAGTATTAATTAAATAACATTTTTTAAAAATAATTATTTATAAGATATATTTATTTACATGTTATTTAAGAAAGATTTAATTATTTGTATGTTCTTTTATTAAAGTAAACTAAAATAATTATTCTTTTTGAAATTTGCATGCAACAGTATTCTATTTTTAGAAATTACATTTTTTAGAATTTCTATTAAAAAATAAAAATAAAAATTTGAATTCTCATGGAGTGGTATTCTATCTTTAGAAATTTTTTTAAAAAAAAAATATAAAATATAAAGTAAAAAAAAAAAAAACTTTTTAGAATTTTCATGCAGTATTCTATTTAAAAATAAATTAAATTATGTGGGTGTGATATTGTTGTGTTTTGTGTACTTGCATATTTTTCCAATTCAGGTAGAGTGATGCCCTAGGAGGGATTTTAATTTCTGAGACTTGAATTATTTTATGGATTTATTTTTGTGCACCTTGGGTTTATATTGTGGGCATTTATAATCATTTTCATGTCTTGATTGGTTTGTGTGTTGATTTGTATAGATCTATTACTTATGTTGTGTTTTCTTTAAGTCTCCGATCATTACATTATTTAACCACGAAAAGGTGACGACCACTATTGTGTTGAGTCCTAATTATCTTGGTTACCTTGTTTCTACTATTATGGTAGTTCTGCATTCTGATTGTCGATTCTTGTGGATTACGTTACTTCATGTTTGGAGATAAGTTCTATTGATGTTTTTATGATCATCAATCTTGTGATGTATATGAGTATTGGTATTGGTTATTGAGCTGTCCAGTATGGGATGGACAGTATGGATCCTTGTATAGGATGTATATCTCTTTATTATGCTCCAGCATTTGTATTGGTGATTTTCATGACTTAATGCTTTACGAGAAGTCTTTTATGATTTTGGCTTTGTCTTCTTTTTGGTCATATGGCTGGGAGAATTAGGGTAGGTTATCTATGAGTGTAGAGGAGAAGTGAATTACATTGGGGGCCAGGGTCCTAAGAGGCTACTAGGGTAACTCATTGCAAGTAACCTAAAGAGTGATAACTTAATAAATATATTAGGAGATAAATATTAATAAGATAATTATGTATTCTCACCTATGCCTTGAGTGTTAGTACATGCTAGGATGGGAGTGAGAGAGAGGATGCTTGTTTGAGGTCTTCATGAGTAGAATCCTTTTTTGCATGAAAAGAATACTGAGCCACATAGAGTCACATGGGGGACAGGGCCAGTTGGGCTACTAGGATAACTCAAGGGTGGAATTATGTGATGACACTTCCCTATATGTGTTCTAGGTTCCTACGTGAGATTTGTGCTACACTTGTTTGGTATCTTGAAATTTTATATTTTAAACCTTGGTATCTTCTTGTTACCTTTTTATCTGGTGTACCTTTGCATTAGTTTTGCTTGTTGGTTGTTTCCCATGTGTGTGGGCTTGTTGTTATCTCCTCAGCACGGTGGGAGTGGACCTTTGGTTTCATGAGGTTGGGTGGTAGTGATTCTTATTACCATTGAGATCCAAAGTTCATGACTTTATGATAGGATAATCCTTGTTGCAATTGTACCTTCTTTTTCTTCATGGTTGGAGACTTTCTCTTATATTTCTTATGTTGTATACTTGTATCATTATATTAGTTGTGACATTCTTTGATATTGTATTATATTTTATATTTGGTTTGATCACATACCCTGTGACTTGTGTAGTGGATGTTGGTTCGTTATATATACCTTATGGGATCAGTTGTATCTAGGTTTCATTTATGTGATGTACTTTTTATTCTTTTATATTGTGGAGATTGTATATCATTCGTTGTATTTAGTAGATTATTTATCTTACATAATTCTACATCATGGAACCCTGAGGATTTGTAATCTATAAATGAGTTGCATTTATGAGTATATATTGTCTTATGTTATATTGCTTCCACATTGTTATTCTTTATCAATTGTTAACTCTTTAAAAAAAATTATTCTATAAATTTTAGTATCATGTGTAAGGTTAACTTCTCCTGGGTTCCCTGGCGGGGCGTTACACTTGGTATCAAAGCCCAATTTTGTACATTGAGAAATCTAGAATTTTGTACGTCCGTCAGGTGTTTAGTTGTTAACCATTGTAACTTATAACATGCTAGTAAAATTTTGCAATTTGTTTAGTTACTATTGTGTGTGATGCATCATACCTTAGCGACTGTCTATTATGTTTGGGTACATTCTCTAACACATCTAGGATGTTGAATTATTAGGTGTCGTGAAGCGGTTACTCGCTTAAGTGTGGTTAACATTGGTCACTTTGTTATGTGTGATGTTTTATGAATCTTTATTTATTTTGGTTATTGATGATTTGTTTATGTTGTATTTGGGCTAGCATTAAATTTTTGAACTTTCTTATGCCTGGACTAGTCATCAAATTCTCTTTTCGCTATCTAGTTTGTGACATTGGTCACACTCGGTTTACTGTTGAAATTGCTCAAGTATTTTATTATTTATTGTTGGACTTGTTATTCCCCCACTTGGGAGTTTTCTTTCTATTTTGTGATGACTATTCTAAATGTTTGATATTGCTAGCTCGATTTTATTATAAGTATTGTTTCTATCATGTTCGTTTCAGACCTCTGATAGTATGTATAAGGTAGGACATTGCATAGAATGGTACTAGGGTGTTTTATTAGAGTAGGCTAATTGGGTCAAGGAACTAAGTCCCCAATTGAATTCTAAATTATATTCATAAGAGAACCATTGTAGCACCTTTATGTAAACCTTGTAATCTTTATTTGGTTGTCGGCTTCCAGGAGTAAGCCTAATTTTAGGGGGGTGTATGTAGTCCCCACCCATAATTTACTTTTTAATATTGATGCCAGAATATTTTGGTTATTTTCATGATGATTATGCATATGTTAGGATGATTTTACTCACCTCATAATTACATGTGTATGGTTGGCATATATCTTTTACATTATTGTGTGGCATGTTTATCTTACATTTCTGTATAATGTGTCTGATGTGGTAGAAGACAAAGACGTAGTTACTTGCATTGCGAGATGCACATGATCAACCGATCCCTATCATTGTCTGTTTCTATATATTATGTACATGCTTGACTTTGTGATGCAGGTTTGCAGGTACCAAGCATCGACTTCCCTGAATTGCCAGGATGAGCGTGCCCTATCGCAATATCTAAATGGTAAGAAAAAGGAGATAACAGACAGGTTTGAATCTCAAATTAAACAATTATTATCCTGAAATAATGGATAAGTATCTTATTTTTTACCTTCTAAATTCGTCAAGGTGACATCATTCGTGAACCCTTCCTTTGTGCTTGTTTGTGGTATTTTGGGTTTAGTTGATTTTGTCATCATGTTGTTTGGTTATGTGGTTTGATGTGGTTTTGGTGTTATTGGTTAAGTGATTTATGAGATTAATTACATAATTAAATCTTATTATTTTAGAAATATTAAATATAATATTATTTAATTAATAAAAATAAATTAAATACATGTGTTAATTAAAAAGTCTAATTTTAGAAATAGAGGATTTAATTAATTATTAAATCCAAAATTGAAACTTAAGCATAGTTAATGAATTGATATTTAATTATCAATTTGCATGTATTAATATGCTAAAATATTAATTATTAATTAAATATTATTATGAAATTAAAGTTGCACATTCTTTTATTAAAATTAAAATAAAAGTTTAAAGTAAAGTTGACTTAAAGTTGTTAACTTAAAGTGCATGAAATTATTAATTATTAATTAAATTAATTCTTTTTACTCAATTTTACTGTTGAGTTCTGATTTGAGTTATTAGTTGTGTTCTCTGTTAGGGTTGCATGAGTTTTGGGAACCCTAGGTTGAGTAGGCTTTTCTTTATTAGGATTCTTTTGGTCATTATTACACACATGGGTTTTTACAGGTTTTTGGCTCTAGCTTGGATTGAAGAAATTTTTGAAAGCTTAGGATTTTTAGGGTTTTGGATTGTTCTTCATGACTTCTGTCAATTGGTGGTTTGAGGTAGGGTTTGAATCTTTTGATATTTCAGTACTCAGATCCCCGTCTTCTATGCATATGAAATACATAAATCCCCTTTGTGTGTACTTCCTTGTCTATTGTGTGTTGTTAAAATTTTAGATTATGGTTATTGTATGATTATGTGGTTTTTCCTTTCATGTCAGATCTATGTTCTGGATATTAGGGGTTTCTTTACAAAATTGTGGTATCAAATTAGATAATGGGTTTTTAGATCTGTGATCAAAACTATCCCAAATTGTGTTTGGTAATGTTAGAAAAATTAAAATTCAATCGATTAAGGTTTCATTAAAAATGTCAGTTTCAAAAGGATTATTATTATTTTCTCAATTAGGATTTTGGGGTGATGTGTTTTTATCAAAAAAATGGATTTCATATCTTCTTTTTCAAAGTAACAACATTATTGCCTACAGATCTAGATATACATGGAAATATATGAAAAAGGGGAATAAATTACGTGCTTTATTATTTAAGTAATTTAATATTATTGCATGTAGATCTACAATTGCATAGTAAAATATAAAATGAGGATAAATGCATGTTCTCTCTTTTAATATGAAAATTAATTAAATAAGATTTTTTTAAAAAAGTATGTATAAGATATATTTATTTGCATGTTATTTAAGAAAGGTTTATTTATTTGTATGTTCTTTTATTAAAGTAAACTAAAATAATTATTCTTTTTGGAATTTGCATGCAACAGTATTCTATTTTAATAAATTACATTTTTTAGAATTTCTATTTAAAAATTTTATTTTTTTTGAATTCGCATGGAGTGGTATTCTATCTTTAGAAATTCTTTTAAAAAAAATTTTAAAAATTCAAAAATTCAAAAATAAAATCTTTTATGAATTTTCATGCAGTGTTCTATTTTAAGAAATTTTATTTAATTTTTTTTTAAATTATGTGGGTGCTATATTATTGTGTTTTGTGTACTTGCATATTTTTCCAATTCGGGTAGAGTGATGCCTTAGGAGGGATTTTGTCTTCTGAGACTTGAATTATTTTATGGATTTATTTTTGTGCACCTTGGGTTTATATTGTGGACATTTATAACCATTTTCATGTCTTGATTGGTTTGTGTGTTGATTTGTATACATTTGTTTCTTATGTTGTGTTTTCTTTGAGTCTCCGATCATTATGTTATTTAACCATGAAAAGGTGACGACCACTATTGTGTTGAGTCTTAATTATCTTGGTCACCTTGTTTCTACTATTATGGTAGTTCTGTATTCTGATTGTTGATTCTTGTGGATTACATTACTCCATGTTTGGAGATAAGTTCTATTGATATTTTTATGATCATCAATCTTGTGATGTATATGAATATTGGTATTGGTTATTGAGATATCCAGTATGGGATGGACAGTCTATATCCTTGTATAGGATGTATATTTCTTTGCTATGCTCCAACATTTATATTGGTGATTTTCATGACTTAATGCTTTACGAGAAGTCTTTTATGATTTTGGCTTTGTCTTCCTTTTGGTCCTATGGCTGGGAGCATTAGGGTAGGTTATCTAGGAGCATAGAGGGGAAGTGGCTTGCATTAGGGGCTAGGGCCCTAAGAGGATACTAGGGTAACTCATTGCAAGTAACCTAAAGAGTGATAACTTAAATAAATCTATTAGGAGAGAAATATTAATAAGATAATTATGTGTTCTCACCCATGCCTTGAGTGCTAGTACATGATAGGATGGGAGTGAGAGAGAGGATGCTTATTTGAGGTCTTCATGATTAGAATCCTTGTCTATATGAAAGGATTATTGAGCCACATAGAGTCACTTTGGGGCTAGGGCTAGTTGGGCTACTAGGGTAACTCAAGGGTGGACTTATGTGATGACACTTTCTTATATGTGTTCTAGATTCCTACGTGAGATTTGTGGTACACTTGTTTGGTATCTTGGCATTTTGTATTTTAAACCTTGGTATCTTCTTGTTACCTTTTTATCCAGTGTAAATTTGTATTAGTTTTGCTTGTTGGTTGTTTCCCGTGTGTGTGGGCCTATTATTATCTCCTTAGTATAGTGGGAGTGGACATTTGGTTCCATGATCGGGTGGTATTGATTCTTATTACCATTGAGATCTGACTTTTGTGACTTTATGCTAGGATGATCCTTGTTGCAATCGTACCTTCTTGTTCTTCATGGTTGGAGACTTTCTCTTATCTTTTTTTATGTTGTAGACTTGTATCATTATATTAGTTGTGATATTTTTCGATATTGTATTATACTTTATATTTTGTTTGATCACATACCCTATGACTTGTGCAGTGGATGTTGGTTCATTATGTATACCTTATGAAATCAGTTGTATCTAGGTTTCATTTATGTGATGTACTTGTTATTATTTTATATTATGGATATTGTATATCGTTAATTGTATTTAGTAGATTAGTTATCTTACATAATTCTACGTCATGGAACCCTGAGGATTTGTAATATGTAAATGAGTTTCATTTATGAGTATGTATTGTCTTATGTTATATTGCTTCCACATTATTATTCTTTATCAATTATTAACTCTTTAAAAAAAATCATTCTGTAAATGTCAGTATCATGTGTAAGGTTAACTTCCCCTGGATTCCTTGGTGGGGCATTACAGTTATGGTGGTTCAATGTTCTGAATGATTATCTTGTGGATTATGTTACTCAATGTTTGGAGATGGGTTCTTGTGATGTTTTGATGATCATTGAACTTGTGATGTGATACGTGAACTTGCATTGTTTTATTGAGATTTCCAATATGGGATGGACAGTTTGGATCCTTGTATAGGATGATATATTATTTGTTATGCTTCAACATTTTCCTTGGTGATAATCTTAAATTATGATTTATGAGAAGTTCTCATGGTTTTGATTTTTTCTTTCTTTTGGTTGGAGTATTAGGGTAGGTTATCTAGCTTTGTAGTAGATGGTGGCTTGCAATAAGTGTCAGGGCCCACAAGTGGAAGCCATGATCACTTATTGTAAGTTTTCTTAATCAAGTGATAACATAATACATAATTGGGGTTTAAAATAAATTAATAAGATATGGTACCTCACCCATGCTTGAGCATTTGTATAGGCTAATATGGAAGATGAGATGATGCTTTGTGCCTTGCGAGGTATGGTTCTTACGTAATTAATGGATTTGTCTATTTGAGGAGTCATTAATATCGTATATGGTTACTTAAGTTTTGGGGTCCAGAGAGACTACTAGGCCGAGACTTAAGGGTTAGACGTATATGATGACACCTTCCTATACACAATCTAAGTTTCCTACATGTGTCGATTGCCCTTGAATTAGAGAGTTATCATGATCCTCTTGCTTAGTTGTCACTACTTTATTTGGTTCTGTTATTCGAGTGAGGCCCATTGTTATCTCCTCAGCATAAGGGGAGTGGACCTTTAGTTTCACGAGGTTGGGTGTTAGTGATTATTATTACCATTGAGATCTGACATTTGTGACTTTATGCTTGGATGATCCTTGTTGCAGTTGTGTCTTCTTGTTTTTCATTATTGGAAACTTTATCTTATATTTCTTATCTTGTATTATGTATCATTGTATCAGTTGTGATATTCTTGGATTATGGTATTGTACTCTATATTGAGCTTTGTCACATACCTAGTGACTTGTGCAGTAGATGTTGGTTCATTATGATATCAGTTGTATCTAGGTTTCATTTATGGGATGATGTTATTGTTAGTCATTGAATTATATGAAGATGTTATATTATTTAATTTATTTTAGTAGATTAGTTAACTTCCATAATTCTATGTAATGGAACCCTTAGGAATTGTAATTTACAAATGAGTTACATTTATGAGTATGTATGTCTTATGTTTTTTATTACAGTAACTATAGGTTTTGAAAGGGCCCCAAAACCCTTTAACAAAGTAGAAAAAGATAGACATTTCAAGCACAAAATGACAACACTCTGTCAAAACAACTGACAAAAACCAAAAAGGGCTAAACCCCAAATTACATAGTGAAGAGCATAATAAAAAAAGTGACACCCAAAATAGATAAACTTCCAGCAATACGGGCACAAAAAAACCTTCCAGCATCAGAATTAGTCCAACATTTTAATAAACTCTTCGACCTCCACCATCTGGTTATGAATATTCTGAATTGACTCTTTCAGATTGGTGATATCTTTGGCTTGGGAAGTAGTTTTATTTATAGTACTCGATCTTGTTCTGGAGCCAGGGCCAAACAGTTGGATATCCTGTTTCCCATCTTCCTCATCATTAAATTTGTCACAGTTTTTCCCTCCCAGTAGAACACATAGGGCCTTCATATTATCAACTATAGTTTTCATCCCCGCATTACTCATTGTGATCAACTTCTTCATCATGATGTCATTGTTGTTCACTTTCTCTTTGAGCTATTTTATAGTATTGTCAATAGCATTAGAAATAATATCTTCCAACTTAGTTGTATTATCAATTACCTTCTCAGAAACATTCTTGCCTTTTTGATACTCCTCTGCATCATTCTGCATTTTGACAATGATCTCCTCCAACAGAGCATTCCTCACCTCCAAATCTTTGAGCCTAGTGTGAATTTCCCGGATATCTTCTTGGACCCATTTATCAATATTATATCCATACATGGATTTATTTCTCACATCTTGCAACACACTAATATTAGTAACTCTTTTGATCTTTAAATCCTAGTCCCACATGTCTTCCTCTAAGCTTCTCTAATTCTACATTTTCTTTCCCATCTCATCAATTTCTCCCTTAGGACTCTTAGGAGGGGTAGGATTAATGTCACAGTCTATATTATCATTGTAATATTCTTTATCTAAGTCAAAAATATTTTTGTCAACTTGGGTTTCTTCATCCTTACACCCTAAATTATCAGTGATATTCTCCTCCTCAACATTACTGACAGTTTTTTCATTTTCAACTTCCAATTCCTTAGAGTCTTCAACATAATCCTTCACAGTATTATCCAGATTATCCACTTCAATCTCCTTATCCTCAGCATCATCACCAATATTCTTTTGAGTATTTTCAATGTAAACTTCCATTATGTTATTGATTTTATCGGTAACCTCCACATGAATTTCCTTTCCAGAATCATTCATAGCCTCATTAGATGGGATATTTTCCTCTTCCATACCTTTATCAGGTCCATTATTAGGATTAACAAAATGAGCAATTTATTTGTTACTCGGATCCCCTTTAGCCATCTCTTCTTCCTTAGAGGATACATCTTCCAGGTCATCCTCTGACTTCATACCTTCAACCTTATAAAAAATAGATAGCTTGGCATCAATTTTAACAGGGCTCACCTTTCAGGACTTTTTGCTCAAAACAACGCTGGCTTTCTTTCCAGAAGAAGCTTTAGAGCTCTTTCTTTTAGTGTTAGAAATCTGTTTGAGAGTCAGCTCTGAGATGTGATCTTTGGCATAATCTGGGATGAGTAGAATGAGCCCCTCATGAAGAATAAGGGTAGCCCTAACTTTATGATCCAAAATACTCTGATTAAGAGAGCTAAGGAGATAGAATGGAAAGGAATCCCTAGTTTTATGTCTGAAATGATTCACCAACACAAAATGATAGTTGTAAACCCTGGAATACCTGGCATCCAGGGTAAATTATTCCATAATATCCCTAAGGACACATGCCCAAATGCGTTTGATATTAGTCAAGTTCACATAATCAACATTACCTTTCACCAACATTGCTCTCTCCTTGTCATTCTTTGGGAAATCTTTATACGCCTTATTTCCCACCTTCTTGTCTTTAGAGAAGTGAATTACCTCAAGAGGGAGCCCTGTTATCTTATCTAGAAGGTCAAGAGTCAGAGTGAAGGACTTCCTCGCTAAGTTCACCTTGCCATTAGCCCACCTTGCAACAAAAGCCTTGGTAATTTCTTTGTCATTTCCATGTAGCCATTTCAGGTAATGGTGCACTTTACCCTTCAATTTTATCCAAACTTTTTTTTCGTGGATCCACTTGTATTCCACCAGTTCCTCCCTCTTTAGATCACCACCCATCTTAGCTTCCTTATTCATATTTATATGGTCACATGTTATCATCAACTTTTTCTCAATTACATTTCTCTCCAAGTTTCTCAGACTACACTCAAAATGTTTCAAATAGTTTAAGTTCTGCAAATTCTCAATTTTTATGACCCAGAAAGCATGCGACACCAAATAGTAATGAATGATGTTAATTACCACTTGGAACTTTTCTTTGAAAGTACACAAATTAAAGTTTAATGCATGTATTGTGATCATTATTACTAATAAATCCTTCCTTTTGATTGATTCTGATATGATTAATAATTGATTTGATCTCGTCATTAATATTAGTTGAGTTGTGCCACTTACGAGTGACATCGCTTCTAACCCCAAGGTTAGCTAGACCATCCACAACATGGTTAGTTTCATGGTAGTTGTGGGTAACATATAAGGACTCAAATTTCAAAGCAATATGATTTATTTTATCAATGACGTGTTCGATGGATCAGGAAGATTTTCTTATGCCTTTTATGTTATTGAAAATATTAAGAGAATATCCTTCTAACCAAACTTTTTTACATTCCAGATCTTCTGCCAGTATCATAGTATTGAGAGAAGCCATTGCTTCAAATCTATGATTGGATTGTACTCCCAGAGGGACCACAACTGCACCAACACAAATTCCCATCCAATCTCTGACAATTCCACCTCCACCTGCCGCACTCGAGTTGCCCTTATCCACATCATCAAAGTTAGCTTTAACCCAGTCAAAAGGAGGGGAAGTCTAAGTAGCAAGTGTTCTCAAATGAATAGAGTTGGAGACTTGAGTACAAAAGTTCCACTTTCTTATGTTCTCCTGGGAGATTTGAAGGGAATTCTTGGTAGTGTTGTTGTTGATAGAAGAATTGAAGTTTTCCTCTAGCCCTCTACTAATAAGATTTCTGACCACTTCGGGTTTAGATTACTTTTACTTGAACACTATTATTCCTTTCCTTCTAGATGTGCTAGAAGAAATGAGGAAGTAGAAGCTTCCAAAATTATTTATCCAAGTTCTCTGATAGAGGGTTGCACCATTGCTTGACAAAGTCCTGCCAAAGAAGAGGAAAAAACCAGCAGAGATTCCTTTTTTTAAGGATTAGTTCCCAAACCCTACAGGTAAAGGAGCAGTGCATCATAATATGATCACATGATTCAGCCTCTTCCATACATAGAAAACATCTATTTGGGAGATTAAAACCCCTTTTACTGAGATTATCAAGGGTTAGAGGTTTGTTTTGAGCTAAGATCCAAAAAAATTAAGTTGATTTTGGGGATTAGAAATTTATACCAAAATTGTGAGCATAAGATCACAGGCTGACACCATAGTATAATTACCATCAGGCTTAGGGGCCCAAATGATTTTATCACGGTAGTTATTCTGAATAAACTAGCTTTGCAGCTCATGCTGGAGGGAAATGAATCTTTTGTCTATGTCTCCAAGATTCTTCCATTTGTTTCCTTGCCAGTAATATTTCACTTTTACCCCAACGGTTTCTTTACAACAATCAATATCTTGTTTCCAATCTTGGTTTCTAGATAAAGGGTCCTATTGGATCCAACAATCTTCCTAGAAGTCAATTATCCTTCCATCTCTGCCCTTTAATAATGAGGTCTTTAGAAGAGCTTATACTGTTCCATATGTTAGATCCATTGATATTTTCACCATCAATGATGAAATCCTCTAGATTATTGTAGTTGAAGCTATATTTATTTCTGATAATCCCATTCCATCTTTTTTGGTTCCCATAGATTCTCCATATTTGTTTAGCCAGAAGAGCTTTGTTAACATTTTAAATTGATCTCAATCCAAGCCCTCCACAACATTTTGATTTGCATACATTTTCCCAAGCCACCAGACTAAATCTTTTCTTTTCTTCCAGTCCAGACCATAGGAATATTTTTTGGATCCTTTCAATAATCATAGAAAATTTTTGAGGAATCTTGAAAAGGGTCAGTGCATAAACTGAGAGATTTTGAAGAGTTGATTTGAGGAGTTGAAATTTCCCTGAATTACTTAAGAGAGCCCCTTTCCATCCAACAAGCTTATTGTTGAATCTATCAATGATTGAATTCTAGAAGCTATCTGGAGGTTTTGAGCTTAGAGGTAATCCTAGGTAAGAGGAAGGAAGAGTATCAATATTGCACCCTAAAATAATTAATATTTTTATCTATCTTTCTTCAGGGGTATTGATGAAAAAAATAGAGCTTTTAGACCAGTTAATGAGTTGGCTAGACACAGATGTATATGAGGTGAGGCGTCTCTTCATATTTATAGCCTCTTTGATAGTTGCTTCCCCCATAATGAGAGTATCATCCACAAATTGCTCATGGGAGAAGATAGTTCTAGTAGAAGAAGGCTGGAGTCCAGTAATATAGCCTTCTCCCACAAGTTTATTAATGTACCTCCCTAAGCATTCCGCAAGGATAGAAAATAGAATGGGTGAAATTGGGTCACCTTGCTTGAGGCCTCTAGAAGGTTTAAAAAACTTGGATAATCCTCCATTAACAATGACATAAGAAGAAATGATAGTAACCAGCTGCATAATGAGTTTAATAACCCCAATGTCAAAACTGAAATATTGGAGAACTTTCTGTAAAAATTGCCAATCAACCCTGTCATACACGTTGGACAATTCCAAGTTCATCAAAAAACCTTTTTTTTGCTGCTTCCAAAGAGTGAATGTTTTCATGGGCAACAATGATGGAATCATATGTATGTCTTATGTTATATTACTTCCACACTGTTAATTCTTTACCAATTGTAAATGCTTAAAAAAAATGTTCTACAAACTTAGTAACATGTTTTAGGTTAATCTCTCTTGGGTTCCCTGACGGGGCATTACACTTGGTATCAGAGCCCGAGTTTCTACACTAGGAACTCTAGGATTTTGTATGCCCACTAGGTGTTTAGTTGTTGACCATTGTAACTCATAATCTGTAGATAAAAATTTGCAAGTTGTTTAGTTTAATGTGTGTGATGCATCTTATCTTAGAAACTATCTATTGTATTTTGGTACACTCTCTAATGTGTCTAGGATGTTGTATTCTTAGGTGTCGTGAAGTGGTTAGTCCCTTGAGTGTGGCTAATACTAGTCACTTTTTTATGTGTAATATTTTATGATTGATAATTTATTTTGGTTACTGATGATTCGTTTATGTTGTGTTTGGGCTAGCATTAAATTTTTTAAATTTCTTTTGCTTGGACTAGTCATCTGATTCTCTTTTCACTATCTATTTTGTGACACTGGATACACTTGATTTTCTATTTATACTGCACACTTTTATGATTAAATGTTGAACTGATTATCCCCCCCGCTTGGGAGTTTAATTTCTATTTTGTGATGACTATTCTGAATGTTTGATACTGCTAGCTCAGTTTTTTGAAAAGTGTTGTTTCTAGCATGTGCGTTATGGACCTTTGATAGTATGTGTAAGGGAGGATATTGCAGAGAATGGTAGTAGGGCATTTTCTCATAGTAGGCCAATTGGGTCCTTGGGTCAAGGACCTAATTTCCCAATTGAATTTTGTATTGTATTCATAAGAGAGCCATTGTAGTACCTTTATGTAAACCTTGTAATCTTGTTTTGTTTGTCGGCTTCCAGGAGTAAGCCTAATTTTAGGGAGGGTGTATGTAGTGCCCACCCTTAAATTTACTTTAAATTATAATGCCAAAATATTTTGGTTATTTTCATGATGATTATGCATATGTTAGGATGATTTTACTCACCCCATACTTGCATGTGTATGGTTGGCATATATCTTTTACATTACTATGTGGCGTGTTTATCTTACATTTCTATATGACATGGATGATGTGGTAGAGGATGATGACGTAGTTACTTGCATTGTGAGATCCACACATTTGACCGATCCCTATCATTGTCTGTTATATATACATTATGTACATGATCGACTTTGTGATGCAGGATTGGAGGTACTAGGCATCGACTTCCCTGAATTGTCAGGATGAGCGTGCCCTATCACAATATCTCAATGGTAAGAGATGGGAGATAATAAATAGGTCTAAATCCCAACTTAAAACCATTATTGTCCTGAAATAGTGGACACATATCTTATTTCCTACCTTCCAAATTTGTCAAGGTGACATCATTCACGAACCCTTTCTTTGCGCTAGTTTGTGGTATTTTTGGGTTCAGTCAGTTTTGTTGTCATGTGATTGATGTGATTTATGTGTTAGTTGGTTGAGTGATTTATTATATTAATTATGTAATTAATAATTAAATCTTATTAAATTTAGAAATATTAAATATGATGTTATTTAATTAATAAAAATTAATTAAATACATGAGTTAATTAAAAAGACTTAATTTTAAAAAGTCTAATTTTGGGAATAGATGATTTAATTAATTATTAAATCTAAAATTGAGATTTAAAAGCATAATTAATAAATGAATATTTTCTTATTAGTTTATATATTATTAATATGCTAAAAAAATTATTGTTTAATTAAATGATATTATGTAATTAAAGTTGCACATTCTTTTATTAAAATCAAAATATAAATTTAAAGTAAAAAGCTGAGTTAATTGGCTAAATTAGAAAGTGCTTATGATTATCAATTATTAAATTAATTAATTCTTTTTACTCAATTTTAAGTTGAGTTCTATTTTTTTTGATTTGAGTCTTTAGTTGAGTTTGCTTCTAGGGTTGCATGAGCTTTGGAAACCCTACGTTGAGTAGGTTTTCTTTATCAGGTTTCTTTTGACCATTATTGCACACACTGGGTTACACAAGTTGCACAAATTTTTACAGGTTTTTGGCTCTGGATTTGGATTGAAAGAAATTTTGAAAGCTTAGGATTTTCAAGGTTTTGGATTGTTCTTCGTGGCTTCTGTCAACTAGTGGTTTGAGGTAGGGTTTGAAACCTTGATTTCAGTACTCAGATCCTCGTCTTCTATGCGTCTGAGATACTGAAATCCCTTGTGTGAAATTCCTTGTCCGCTTCATGTTTGTCAATCTTAAAATATGGTTATTGGTATTATTTTGTGGTTATGCTTTCTTGTTTGTCTGTCAATTCTGTAAACCTCAATGTTCAATTTAGAGGAAACTATGTTTAGGAGAATATGTTAAAAACCCTAGGCTCTCTTTGAGAAAATTTAGGCGAACATTAGAAAACTTGAATTTGATTCTATTAGGGTTTGATTAAAAAAAGTTTTTTAAAACCCTTGGTATTAAAGCATACAAATTTGATAGAAACCGTTTTAGAATATTTGGTTAAAAATATATGTTTTAAGAAATAAACAAAATTGTTTCTTAGAATAAAAATAAAAATAATTATATTTTTCATCTTGCTGGAATGTTCCTTCTGTTAAAAAATAATAATAATAATAAATCAATACAGTAAATAATTATCTATTATATATTTATATATAGAAATGAACTCTTTATTGAATTAAAAAGAAAACAAATATTTTTTTTGAATATATGATAATTGGTATCTTTTAAAGATATATTAAAAAAAAGAAGGGTTGTATGTATATTATTTATTTATTTTAAAATAAATAAATTAATATAAAAATAATAATATTTATTTAAAAAAAACAAATAAAACAATTATTTTCATTTAAAACAAAAAGAAAACCAGAGTGGGGGCCACGTAACCCATTACTAAGATTTACTTTTATTATTTATTTTAAATAAAGGTTAAGTTGAAAATGATTTGTCTATCTTATTTATTATTTATTTAAAATTTGATTAGATTAATTATTTTAAAATTTATTTTTATATTAATTTATTTATAAATATTTATAGTTAATATTTATTGATTATTTTTTTTATCAGTAAATTTTGAATTTTGTATTGATAATATGACAAGTTACAATAGATTTTAGCAAGAGCAATTATGATCTTTCCTTATGTAGAAAACACACCAGCAAAAACCAAAAAATGCCTATACCAGCATGAATGCTGCTACCCACAAAAAGTTTATAGCCTGTTTCCAAAATGCACCTTATGCTTACATAGATCGAACCATTTCATCTTGTTGGTAGTAAAAAAACAAAACAAAAAAACATAGCAGCGCCTTCCCTACTGGAACCATCCCGGCGCTTCCTCCCGAGAGAAATTTAGAATGGCTCGAGCTCCTATGGCAGTGACACCTACGATCATATCTTTCTTCTACAGTTGACGAAGGGGGTGAGGCCTGCCAGTGCTGTCAACTGGTGCTGATGATTTCACAAGGGTTTTTTTTTGGTGCTTGCCTTTTGCTGCCTTGCCCTGGGCGCGACGTTACTCCATTTTCTCTAGATAGTCCAAATTCATTACCCAACCATGCCTTACTATCGATAGGCGCACCTCCATGGGTTGAGTTGAGCTCCACACCACCAAAGGTTGGAGTTCTCTTGGTCCTCCACCTATCAGCCTCCATGGAGCATGCGTCATCCTTAGGCCCACTCCTAACACTGCATGGTCCAAAATCCCTTCCAAGCCAACATACCACTTGGGTTTCAGGCATTTTGGTGCAGAGCACTCAAACAATTCAGTGATTCAAGGCAATTCAGTGATTCAGTGTTTCAATCCAAGCATTTATTAAGCCTTCCATTGCATGAACATGGCACTATACTTCATACTCATCTCCACTAAATGACTCATGATGGGGATCATAATATTTTAGGTTGTTATGTAGTTATTAAGTTGATATAAGTCCATTTGTAAAGGCTTAAGGCTCATTGGTGATTCTATAAACCTTGAGTCCTTAAGACCTATGGGACATTTTGATTAGAGTAGTTAGGAATATATTGGGAAATAGGTTGTAATACCTTAAATAAGGTCCTAGGATAATCTAGAGTCCTTAGGATTTCATTCTATATAAGAATTGTCAAAACAACAAAAAGTTGCTAAGCAACTTTACAAAAAATGCTTAAAAGTTGTTAATCAGTGAGTTTCAAC
>MU225513.1:6108050-6119541 GCA_018584345.1 Thuja plicata | reverse complement strand
ATGATGGGGATCATAATATTTTAGGTTGTTATGTAGTTATTAAGTTGATATAAGTCCATTTGTAAAGGCTTAAGGCTCATTGGTGATTCTATAAACCTTGAGTCCTTAAGACCTATGGGAAATTTTGTTTAGAGTAGTTAGGAATATATTGGGAAATAGGTTGTAATACCTTAAATAAGGTCCTAGGATAATCTAGAGTCCTTAGGATTTCATTCTATATAAGAATTGTCAAAACAACAAAAAGTTGCTAAGAAACTTTACAAAAAATGCTTAAAAGTTGTTAATCAGTGAGTTTCAACCGATTGCAACTGAATCTCAGGTAGTTGATCGGTGAAACACAATTATATAAGTGTCATTCAACCTTCCCAAAAGAACAGGTTGTTGGATGTAGACAGTTTTATTCAAAATCAATAAAATTCCCTATTTTTTTTTCTTAAAAATCACTGTTATTTCAATTATGCACAGGTTGTACAGATTGGGAGTGAAATTTTAATGATTGGAGAGGATACTCTGTTGAGTTAACTATCGAATGCACTTGGTCTGAGACAATTTGGAGGTCTTTGGTCAAAGTTAGAGCTGTTTTCCTCCTAATTCCCAGGAAACCCTAGTTCCAGCAGGGTTTTGGGCAAATGGAGTTACAGATCGTGACTGTACCATCCAATTTGCACAAAACCCAATGAAAATGGAAGAATTAGGAATGTATTATAGGATTCCAGAAGCAGGAGGTTGGAAGTTGAAGGGAATGATTTATGCTTGCAAGCCCTAGGCCAAATATTAAGATGTATTTGGTCCTAAATTGTAGGAATTTGCTTACCTAGTGTTAGATAAGCACAAAGTGAGTAATCCAAAGGTGGATTAGGTGTTCTCAAATAGCCTTGAAGAGATCTAAAGACCTATCTTCTGTCTATGCACCCATTTCATTGGTCTTCCTTTGAAAACCAAGCCTATTAGGGCCTTATTAGGTCTGTGTTCCTTGGGAGATTCTTGTAGTGCAGGAGTAGACCAGGAGTTAGTCTTGTGGGATAGTTTTTGGGTTGTTTAACATCTTAAAATTCCATCATTTGGACTAGTGTTGAGTGAAGAGTTATATCAGAAATCTCAAATTTTGTCAAATCTAGTCTTGTAGCCCTGTTTTGGAAGAGACTAATAAACATTGTGGTAAGTTGCCAAAAGTATGCTTGGTGAACTTAGTTGCTATTCTTGGGATTGTTAGAGGAGTATAACAATTAGAGAAAGGTTTTGAGGCATTTCTTGGAGTCTGATTGAAAGTCTCAGTATTTTGGAGCATTAGACCTCAAAGGTCTAAGAAGATCAAACCTTCCACTGTTGCGCTCTGCATCACATTTCCTAACCACAGAGAGGGTTTCGATATTTGTGTTTCCTACCATAAGTCCCAGGGCCAGGAAGAGAGAAGAGATATCCAAATTGGTGCATGACCGGGCTTCGAAGTTTAGGAATTCTTCCCCAAAAAATGTTGACACTGCCTCCAAAAAATATGGATCATCAAACCGAAACATATTTCCTAGCCGTTGTGCAGTAATCACGTCCCTAAAAGAAGGGAGTTGGTTTGGAGATTCGAGCGAGATGTTATCCTCCATTATCACCGCTGCCACCCACCAAACTGTGAGAGAACCAAACTCAAGTTCCCTACATAAAAAATAAATATTCTCTCAGCTTTTGCTTTGTTTTGGAATGTTGATAGCTCACAAACTGCTCGCTTTAAGAAGAGGAGAGCTCCTTGACTATCGTCCTTCGAAAATGATGTCACATTAATGATTTTTGTACAAAAAAAACATGGAGACATCTAGTGATGTCCTTCAGCCTTGTGCATAGGGGAAGGTGAGTACAGAGTATTCATTTTAGCATGTTTCCAAAAAAGCCACTCCATTAACTCGACCTCATGCAAACCTAGGCTTTTCCATCTGTCATCTCATGATGCCTTTCTCCAAGCGTGTCTTTGAAGCCACTTGGACTCCTTCACACTTAAGAGAGTGATCAAAGTACACAAATCTCCTTGTGATCTCTATTGCATCCCCATTTTTATAAATACTGATGTCTTTAAAGTCCCGAGACAAGACCTCCAGTTGCGTCATCTAATCCCATTCAATTTCAAATTTTCTAAAATCTTCCATGATTTATTTATTTTCATTGCTTGGTCTCTTCACTCCTATTTTTTTATAATGAATCTGTCAATTAATTGGCTTCCCGTCATACATGAACAATATGGACCTCCAGGATGCTACTAAGTATGGCTCGTGTACTTCAGATGTAAAGGTTTAGATGCCACACATCCATTTTGTCTTTCTTTATCCCATTGATGACCAACAATGATTCCCCTTCCAAGATTAATTTATGCACCCCTAGATTTCTCACCATAGAGATTGCTCCCAATGCCGCTTGACACTCCGCTGCGTTATTGGTGTCATCCAACATATGCAATGATCCTAGTGCCACAATGTCTCCTTGCTCATTTCTAGCCACATAGCCTACTCCTGAAGGTCTTGGGTTCCCTTTCGATGCTCCGTTGAAGTTGACTATGGTCCAACTCAGAGGGGGTGGGAGCCATTTGATTTTGATTAAGTCACCTACAGTAGGTTTAACCCTACGAAGCCCCTGAATGGGCCAATATTTATTGATTGTTAATGTACATTAATTTATATTATTTGATTTATAAATTGATTTATATTAATTTTGTTAAATGTTTTATTTTTAAATTATATTTGATTAATATTTTGTTTAATTAAGTATAATCTTTATGTTATAACATATATCGTTAAGGACTTATATTTTGAATTATATATTACTTTTAAAATTAAATTTATATTTAAATTTAAGAGTTTGATTATGAGAAAGGGATTTGGAATATATTTATAAGATCCTAAGTTAATAATAATGGATTGGAAATTATTGATAATTTAATTAACTCATAATTACTTTGGGGTACGACTTAATGTTAATTATATTATTTGATCAGAAGATAGTTTATATATGGACATGTTATTTTAATTGGAGTTTTATTTTTCCTTTGTTGTGGTTAACTGTCATTATGGGTAGAGTGATTCCCTAGGAGGGATTTTGTCTTCTGGGGCTTGAATTATTGTATGATTTTATATCTTTAGTACTTGAGTTTATATTGTAGTAATTTATAACCATTTTCATATCTTGATTGGTTCTTGTATTATTTTGTATACATCTGTTGCTTATGTTGTGTATTCTCTGAGTCTCTGATCATTATGTTATTTAACCATGAAAAGGTGACAATCATTTTTGTGTTGAGTCCTAATTATCTTGGTCACCTTGTTTCTACTGTTATGGTGGTTCATTGTTATGAATGATTATCTTGTGGATTATGTTACTCAATGTTTGGAGATGGGTTCTTGTGATGTTTTGATGATCATCAATCTTGTGATGTGATACATGAATTTGCATTGTTACGTTGAGATGTCCAATATGAGATGGACAGTTTGGAGCCTTGTATAGGATGATATGCTTTTTGTTATACTCCAGCATTTTCCTTGATGATAATATTAAATTATGATTTATGAGAAGTTCTCATGGTTTTGGTTTTTTATTTCTTTTAGTTCTTTTGGTTGGAGCATTAGGGTAGGTTATCTAGCTATGTAGTAGATGGTGGCTTGTAATAAGCATCGGGTCCCACAAGTGGCAGCCAAGATCGCTTATTGTAAGTTTTCTTAATCAAGTGATAACGTAATACATAATTGGGTTTTAAAATGAATTAATAAGATATGGCACCTCACCAATGCTTGAGCATTTGTATAGGCTAAGATGGAGGATGATATGATGCTTTCCACCCTATGAGGTATGGTTCTAGCATAGTTAATGGCTTCGTCTAGTTGAGGAGTCATTGATACCGTATATGGTCACTTAAGTGCTGGGGTCTAGAGAGACTACCAGGATGAGACTTAAGGGTTAGACGTATATGATGACACCTTCCTATATACAGTCTAAGTTTCCTACATGTGGTGGTTTCCCTTGAATTAGAGAGCTATCAGGATCCTCTTGCTGAGTTGTCACTGCCTTTTTTGGTTCTATTATCCTAGTGGGGCCAATTGTTATCTCCTCAGCATGGTGGGAGTGGACCTTTGTTTTCATGAGGTCAGGTGGTAGTGATTATTATTACCATTAAGATTTGACTTTCATGACTTTATGCTTGGATGATCCTTGTTGCAGTTGTGTCTTCTTGTTCTTCATTGTTAGAAACTTTATCTTATCTTTCTTATCTTGTATTATGTATCATTGTATCAGTTGCGACATTCTTGGATTATGGTATCGTACTCTATATTGAACTTTGTCACATACCCTGTGACTTGTGCAGTGGATGTTGGTTCATTATGATATTAGTTGTATCTAGGTTTCATTTATGGGATGATGTTATTGTTATTCATTTGTATTATATGAAGATGTTATATTGTTTAATTTCTTTTAGTAGATTAGTCAACTTACGTAATTCTACGTCATGGAACCCTCAAGATTTGTAATCTATAAATGAGTTGCATTTATGAGTATGCATGTCTTATGTTATATTTCTTCTACACTGTTAATTCTTTACCAATTGTAAACTCTTAAAAAAATGTTCTACAAACATAGTAATATGTTTTAGGTTAATGTCTCTTGGGTTCTTTGGCGGGGCATTACAAAGATTTCTTCAACTTGAAAACCATGTCCTCATCTTCTGTCAAAGGAAATCCATCAGGTTGCTCAATATATACTTCATCTTCTAGATCTCCTTTCACAAATACAGATTTTACATCCATCTGATATACTTTGAAGTCTTTGTGTGCAATATAAGCAAGAAATAATCTTACTGCTTCTAACCGAGCAATAGGAGCAAATGTTTCTTGAAAGTCTATGCCTTCTTGTTGCTATTAGCCTTTACAAACTACTCTTTCCTTATTTTTAACAGCCATTCCTCTTCATTCATCTTATTTATGAAAACTCTCTTAGTTCCTATAACATTCTTATCTTTAGGTCTAGGAACCAGTTCCCAAGTGTTAGTCTTCTTTATCTGTTCTAATTCTTCCTACATAGCTTTAGTCCAAGATTCATCTATACATGCCTCATTAGTAGATTTTGGTTCAACTTGAGAAATCAAACAAATTTTATCTCTTAATCTTGATCTTGTCATCATTCCTCTATTTGTATCTCCAATAATTTGATCTTCAGGATGGTTTTTATTAACATACCTCGGAGTCGTAGGAATTTTAGTAGGATCTTTTGAGTCATCTTGATATACCTCGATCTCACAGTCAATCTCAAAAGGCTCTTCTTGATCTGCCATAACCTCCTTGATCTCTGTAATCTAATTACAGTCATATATTCTCTCTTGGATCTAGAACTTTTTATCTATCCTCACATTATCACTTTCAATCATCTTCCTCAATCTCAAATTGAAACATTTATAAGCTTTTCTTTTAGTGGAATAACCAAGGAAGATCCCTTCATCACTTCTAGCATCAAACTTTCCTATCACATCATCTCTTTTGATATATCATTTACTACCAAATATTTTGAAATATTTCATAGTAGGAGTATGATTGAACCATAATTCATAAGGAGTCTTACTTGTACCTTATCTGAATCTTGTTCAAGGTATGCATAGCAGTACCACCAACTTCTTTGTAATGAACATGTGATACATTTCCTTCTATCAACATAGTTCTAGCAGCATCTAATATTGTTCTATTTCTTTTCTCTACTATCCCATTATGTTGTGGTGTCCTAGGAGAAGATATCTTTCTATATATTCTATGCTCTTCATAGTAGGTATTCAGAAAGTCTGAAGTAAACTCTTCACCTCTATCTAATCTCAAACATTTTATCTTTAAGCCCGATTCATTCTCAACTTTTGCTTTGAATATCTTGAATTTTTCAAATGCCTTTGATTTCTCTCTTAGATATGTAACCCACATCATCCTAGAAAAGTCATCAACAAAAATTTTAAATACACTTCACCATAGTAAGATCTTGTTCTTGTAGGATCACACAGATCTGCATGCACTAGATCCAACTTCCCTTTCGATGAGTAAGATTTTCTTTTAAAACTGCTTCTAGTTTGCTTCCCCATTACACATTCTCTACACATGGTGTTAGATGGTTTCACAATCTTTGGTAGGTATCTAACTACATTATTCATACTTGTCTTCACAATATTATCAAAATTAACATGAAAAAATCTTCTATGCCATAACCAAATTTCATATACCTTCGCAACAAAACAAGAAGCCTCATATGTATTCAATTCAAATACATTACCTTTGGATTTAGTACCAGATGCGATCAAGTCTCCTAACTTACTTCTGATAGAGAATCTACCATCAATGAATTTCAATTAATAATCTTTGTCCACTAGTTTTCTAACACTCAACAAATTATGCTTAAGTCCATCAATAAGTAATACATTGTCAGTATTGGTCTTTCCATCCAAATAAATAGATCCAAATCCAATGATAAGCTTAGGAGTATTGTCACCAAATCTCACAACACCACCATCATACTTATTCAGTTTAACAAACTTAATTCTATCTCCAGTCATATGGTGTGAACAACCACTATCTATGACCCATTCATATTTCTTTTCAACATTTGACACTAAGGCTCTTTCTTCATAAATAGGTTTATCATCTTGATAGCAATAAATCCAATCTCATCATAATCAATAATATCATCATCAAAGACACCTTCACTAGCATAGTAACATTCCTTATTGTTTGAATACTTAGGTTTATAAAACTTAGATTTATGCTTTGGAACCCTTGTAGGACATCTAGATGAAAAATGACCTATCTTATTGCATGAAAAAATTTCAGAGGTGACTTTCCTTCAAACTTACCCTTACCTCTCTTTTCTCTTGTAGCAATTAGGGCCAAAATTTCATCTAACTTTCTTTCTTCTTCTTGTATATGTTCCCATTCATCAACACATTCACCAAGCTCTTCTCTCAAGTCACTACTGCTGGTGCTCACAATTCCTGATAAATTATTTTTATTTTTATGCATAGTCACCTTGAATGTTGTCTCAACTTTAGGTAATGAATCTCCCAGCTCTGTAGCCTCAAAATTAGTTAATTTTTCAATCAACATCTCTATATTAAAGTTCACTATGAAAGGCATGATCTCTTCTATAGCTTGCACTTTAGTCTTGTAAACAAGTGTCAAAGATCTAAGAATTTTTGCGATCACTTCTGCCTCATTGTATGTGCCTCCAGAGTTTCTAATCCCAATAACAACCTCAGTAACTCTCTGTATATATTCTCTAATATTTTCATCACATTTCATTTTCAAATTTTCCATCCTTGTCTTCCAGTTCTATAACTTTGTCTGCTTAGTAAACTTATCTCCTTCATATAGTGCTTTTAATCTTGTCCAAATATCATGTGCAGAATCCAAATCTTTAACCTCTGTGAATTCACCTTCAGAGAGTGCACTAATCAATGCTTCCCTTGCATCCATGTTATATGAAAATGTCTTATTTTATTCATCAGTATCCTTATCTAGTTCATCCATAGCCTTCAACTGTACATAATTTTTTGTAATCATCCAGTAGTCAATTGCCAAGGATAGAAAATGTGTTCTCATCTTGTTCTTCCAACTGTCAAATTTTTCAGGATCAAACTTTAGGTTATCCTTCCTATAAAATGCCATCTTCTAGATCACCTCAAGCTATTAATATTTCTCTCTAAGGACCAATAGCTCTGATATCAAATGTTAGGAATAACAGTCCACCAACACATTTCAGGGGGGGGGGGGGGTGAATACGTGTGAGACAGATTATTAAAAATTAAACTTTATAAACAAAAACTTTAATCCAAATGATAACACAATAAATTCCAATACAAAAACACAATCCTTTGTTGTCGAGGAAACCCTGTTAAAGGTAAAACCCTGGTGGGAATTAACACCCATAAATAATGCACTAAGAGTATAGTATCCCTATTAAAAGATTTATCCCTGTTAGGAGCTTATTGATGCTTTACATTACATAGTCCTTGTTAAAGGATAGACCTTGTTAGGATTCAAGAATAATAGTGGGCTCACTTCCCAAGCACACTACCTAAAGAAGGTTAAATCCATCCTCAAGACTTCCAGTCTGAAATACAAGTGTATATAGGAAATATACAATCTAGTGAGCTATCTGATAGCAAATGTCTTTTCTTGGTCAGATCCAATGAAGTAACATAATCAAAACATCTACTCTACATCTAGTAGACTTCACACAAACACGATTTTATCTTCTACACTTTGCTATCTCTTCCACAATCACACTTTTCAAAAAGAAAAGATCTTTCATATATACCCGATTACAATAATTAATTAGGTCATCCAATTAGGCTTTCCCAATATACAAATAATTATTTAACCCCTTGCTAAGATACATATGGTACCTATAACAAGTAAACATCAATTACAATTCATCAAATATAATTCAAGGTCCGTAATCCACATTCGCAATCCATAATACACACTTCATATATGAAGTCAGCCCCAAATAGGTCTCCTCCAGAACACACACCATAGGTAACATCACCAAGAATCTTGAAACCCTAGAATCATAACAAACATTCCTTAACATGTCTCCTGCCATCACTTAATCTTGCATAACCTAAATCCACATCGCTCGTAAGTTATACTCAAAACACAAAGACTAACTCTATTAAAGATCATTGTCACTGACCAGTTTCCAGTCTTCACTAAAACATTTGTAACTCATCCAGTAGACAATATTAAGTTGTGTGACCTTAGGAATAAGATCAAAACATATTCCTGTATACATAACCATATTCTCTCATTCTAAATCAATCGTACGGTACCCGTACACTTCTGTCAGTCATCAAGCAATAGTAATAACCAATGTGTTCTACCTCCATAAAAACATATGTTGACATCAATGACAAAACATGAATGCCAACAACATCATCAACAACCAATTCCAACAATAAGAAACAGTAAAAATTTGATCTATAAATATAGAAACTACTTTTTTCTTGTGTCAAATCCTTTATGCTGACATGAATACTAGCATCACATACTCCATTTGTCTCTGCTATTAGACTGTAGATTCTGCTCTTTCTTCTTCTCTTTTCTTCTCTATAACTTCTATTCTTCAGCTTCTTAATTAAACTTATCACCATCATAATATCTATTTATTTCTCATCCTTTATATAGACAAACTGTTTCCTCTTAATCTCCTTGCTTAGGTTTTCTATCATTTGGGCTTAACTGTTCGATAATCTTCTTCACAAATCTCAACTCGGTAAACAGTTAACTTTTACCTTGTAACTTGAAGTTTTCCTTGGAACTCTAATAAGCAGGTTTAACCACTTAATATTTGTCTTATATCTCTTCATTGAATTTTCTTGCTCGTAGAGCTTCTAACAAACTTCCTTTAATTCTTAACAACATCCAGATCATCATAGCTTCGTATTAAATTTGACCTTATCATCATTTTCAATCAATATCTTATACTCGGTAAATTGCTTTGCAACTTGGTAACTAACTTCATTCACTGCTCGGTGCCTAACTCATTCTCAGTGCTGAGTAATTAAAACTGACTAACACAAATATATACCGACCGACTTTGTCTAGCTCGGTAGAGTAACTCTTTTCAATCATAACTTAATTCTTTGCAATCTTTGACTTAATAAATCAAGTGTACCAACCCTGATAACATCAAATATATAGTAGCAAATAGCTATATCAATATTAATTCATCATTTTCTGATCTGTAATTGTCACCCATTTAACTTCTCCTTCTTATGATATGGTAACTCAATAAAAATCAGTAATCAATTGCTTGACATCAATGAAAAAATAATAATTGATCTAACCATTTCTACAAACATGTATACCTATTATCACTTAGTCTTCATCATCTCCATCATTTGATTAACAATCTCCCTCTTTAGCAGTGATGGAAACACTATAGTATTACTATAATAATTGTTGATGGCAATTCTCAATACTGTCAATCTCTGTCATTACTCCCTCTGAGTTGATAGTTCTGTTTCTGATCGTCAAACTGTTCTTCCTCTTGGATAAATTTTCTTATATTGGAGAATACATTCTGATTCTCCTTCAGGACTAATGTCATCAATTCATTCATCAATTTTTTCTCTCCCTCTTTGACAATAATGCCAAAAGTCATACTCCTAAAAACTTGTTTTAGCAGTGGATTATATGTACAAATATTCATTATATACATAAATTTTCTCACAACTTCAGGAATCACCTAAAGTGTGTCATACTAATATCAATTCAAGAGTATATATTCTAATAAAGTATAGAATTGATGCAGCATGCCTCATGCTTCTTAGTGAATATTGGATAGGGGAAGACCCCTAGTTTACCTCTGAGATACTCAAAAGAATCCTTTGGTAGTGGCTTTGTAAAGATATCAACTAGTTGTTCCTTTGAATTCACATATTCTAATACCATATTTTTCTCTTGAACTTGTTCTCTCAAGTAGTTATACTTGATAGAAACATGCTTGGTCTTTGAATGCATAATCAGGTTCTTTGATATGTTGATAGCACTTGCGTTTTCACAAAAAAATAGTTATAGGATCTCAGATAATCTCATGCATAACTTCAAGTAGCTATTTGATCCAAACAATGTTCACACTTTTCATGGAAGCAACAACATATTCTGCCTTAGCATTAGACTGTGAAATTCAACTCCGCTTCTTGCTTAGCCATGTGACCAATCTTAAAGAATGCTCCTCCACTACTATTTTTCTGGTCATCAATGTTTCCATCCCAATCTACATCAGTGTAGACTTGCAGATCAAAAGTTCCCCCTTTCTTGTATAATAAACCAAAATCTTCAGTTCCTTTCAGATATCTAAGGATTCTCTCGACTGTAGACATATGTGTTTCCTTAGGATTAGAATAAAATCTTGCAACAATCCCAACATCATGTTCTATATCTGGTCTGTTGTGAACAACATAATTCAATTTACAAATCATGGATTGATAAAGAGTATTATCCACCTCCTGTGTCTCATCTTCTTTAGATAATTTACATCCCGTGATCATCAGTGTTCCAATAGGATTGGAATCTTCCATACCAAAATTTTTGTGGATCTCTTTGATATACTTAGCTTGTGTATTAGAGATCCCTTCTGCAAATTGTTATACCTGTAGAACTAGAAAGAACTTAATCTCTTGAATCATTGAAATTTCAAATTTTTTTCTCATTTCATCAACAAATTCATTACATAAGGTGTTATTGCCTCCAAAAATAATATCATCAACAAAAATTTTAGCAATCAAAACCTTCAAAAACATCAAATTTCTACAATCTATTTAAATCAATTAATTATTTGCTTCTGGATTTGATTGTGTAAGTGTTTTTAGCATCAACATTTTGGATCACAGTCCGTGATCCATCATCAGGATGAGAGAGAGTGCAAGAAATGTAAAAATATAAGATGCCAAATTGGCATCTTATATTTTTACATTTCTTGCAATCTCTCT